>CM045768.1:84841862-84989974 GCA_025200525.1 Camellia lanceoleosa | reverse complement strand
TTACAATTTTTTTTTTATAGTTTTGAACCTTATAAAAAAATAAAATCTAAATTTTTAATTTTATCAAATTAAATCTTTTAATTTTTTTAACCTAAACCATTCGTCTATTTTTCTTTAAGTAAAATCGAAAAAAAAGTTATATTTTAGTCATTAAACTTAATGTAAGTATATAAAAAATATTTATAATACCAGTTTCTATAGGATTTAATGAATAAAATATATATATTTTTGATAGTTCTACTTAACAAAAATAAATAGTTGGTTTAAATTGAAGATAAATTAAAAGATTAAAATCTAAATTGATACAATTTAAAATTTATATTGTTAGAAGACTCAAATTTTAATTTCTTTTTAAAAAAAATTTCTTATATTTTTTTATTAAAAATATAATACTTCACAAATTTTTAAATATTATTTTATATCACATTCATATGAAAAAAATTAAATATATTTTATATAAATTTTAATATCAGACAATCTTCCTAGATAATAAGACAGACGGGTTATGCATAAATTGTTTGTCCCCCATGCACGTGGAAGCTTCATGGAAGTGGCTTCCGTCGGTTCTCAAGTTTATCTCTTTGGTTCTAGTTAAACAATAGCAGGGACGGAATCAGAATTTTATTTTTTAGGGAGGTTAAAATTTAGAATAAAAATATTCATTTAATATAGATTTATTTGTTTTTAAATTAATATTTTTTTTTTTAACTGACCAAATTGCATTTTTTATTTTGAAAAACCACTCACTTAAGCAATAAGCACTACACAAGAAATAAAAAAAATTACAATTTTTTTTTAAAAAAAAAAAAAAAAAAAAAAAGAGAACAAGCTTTTATCACATTTTATTTATCCTATAATATAATATTATTGCATTAGCAACAAATATGAATTATAGAACTCATTATACTAATGCAATAATATATAATATTATAATAAGAATTAGGCATAAAAATATAATCATCATAATATAATTGTTCTGTTATGGAGTTAGAAAAGAGAATAAAACACAAGAAGAAAAATAAATAAATAAAATAAAATAAAACACAAGAAGAAGGGGAAAACAAAAAGAAGAGAGAATAACAAGAGACATTAGAAACATAAAAGTGGGTTATATTAAGATTGTGTTTAATTCATGGATTTAAGTAGAAATTTAAAAAAAGCAAAAAAAAAAATGTGTATGAAATGTAATTATATATTTTGTTCATATTTTACTTATTTTTTCTCTATTCTTTTTAAATTTCTATTCAAATTCATTAATCAAATACAATGTAAATACTTTTTCACATAGAGTGCCCATGAAATTATTCGAGTTAAAAGCAGAATAAAAAAATAAGAAAGTGGGGGTGAAGATTAAACAGAACATTTATCAACTAGGGGGCCAATAACATACATATATGGAAATGGATAGAAAGTAGCAGCAGAATATACAAAGTAATTGAGCCAAGGCAGGGGGGCCATGGCCCCTTACTGTCTACACTTGGGTCCGCCCCTAACAATGAGACGGGTTTCGGGCTTTTGTTTTATTTTCTTTTAGCGAAAGTCAGTTGTTAAATTAGTATTTATAAAATTAGTCTTTCTATTTTTACAAAGTATCAAAAAGTATTTGCCTTTTAATTCAAAAAGTTTTGACTGTTCACTTTCAGATTTGAACTTCAAACTCAAACCTTGCACCCCATTTAGACCAGAACCTATTTTTCTAGCCTGATCACTCAAAAAACAGCAAGACCAAAAAATGACCAGCATGCTACATTTCTTTGGCCGGCCGGCCATCCTTTTAGGCAGCCGGCCATGTTCAGCGTAGCAGATATTTTGATAGCTGCTACTTACTCCTATGCACATGCTTTGGGCCAGCTGTCTTTGATACAGATATTTCTGACGTAAGAACATGTTTTTCTATAAATACAACATCCTCCTCATGATTTGGGGTTAGAAAAATTTTCCAAGAGCCCAAAGCTTGGCCAACCGTCTTCTGTACCCTCTTACAATATACAGACATAATACATACACCTTATAAGCTTAAACTTGAAGCTTTTACTGAGGTTCTTGAAGATAATTTCAGATCTTAAAGAGTGTTAAGAATGTGGTTTGTGAACTAAGAAGAACATCCTCTATTTTAAGGGGTAATCTTTGAACTATTCAACCATCTTTTCTCTCGCTTTTTCTTATATTTACTTGTTGTTTTTAGAGTGTTTTAAGGCTTGAAATATGTGATTTAAAGTCACAAAAAGGGGAGGTGTTACCCACCCTTTCTTAGGCTTGTTCGTTAAATGAAACCCCTTGATTTTATTCCACTTTTGCCCGCTTTTTCCACCTTCTAAACTTGATTTTCAGCCCTCTTTTTATATTGTTTGAGTGCTTTTTAATGTGTTAAGTCTTCTCGGATTTGGTGTGTTTAGGACACAGTCGCCAATCCGTTTGAGTTGATGGCCTTTTTCTTATTTTTATAGCTTTCATGTATATATTCATGTCATTGTAATCATCCACTTTTCATTCACACTCTGCAACCTTCTTCCCTTTTTTTGCTCTTTCGATCAAAGGTTGTATCAAATGGAGAGTTATTGTTCTTGGTATAAGGGAGGGGTTCCTTGTGCTAAATAGTTTAATCTCTTCGAAGTTTCATTACTAGGGCATCACATTTTCTTTATACTAAGCACAATCTCTTGTTTGACATCTCCTCCGGTCACCGGTGCATTACTTTCAAGGGACTAATTTTCTAGTTGGACACTTGGAAATAATAAAGGAATGATTCATTATGGCTTATTATCGGGTTTGGATTTGGATTCATTATCGTCCGTTTCGAGTTTGACTCTGAATTCATTATCGCTTGTAAATGAGTTTGATTCCTCCTTTGTAATTTTCCCCGTAGAAAAGTGCTCAAATAGTTCATTTCTCAGGTCAAGTTATGGTTGTTAATCTTTCTTGCTTTGGACTTAGTGGACTTAATCATCACTTTCAAACAAAAAAGGAGAAAAGATAAAGAAAATGGAAAGGTAAAGTAAAAAAGGCTAATAAAATTGGAGTAAAAAAAAGAGGTAAAAAGATAATAAAATTTAGTTAGGTTCAGTCAGACGTTATACTGAATCTATTGCTTCTATAATTATCACATACTATTTCAGTTATGTTCGATAATTCATGAGGCACGTCTACTCCCTTCCTTGAGGTAACTCCATGATAGGAAGGAGGTATTGTTTATCTTTTGTTGTGTTTATTAAACTCTTGTCCTATTGTTTCTAAGATCATCACGCAACAATTTTGCGATGATTGATGATTTAAGAATCAAATATACTCCTTCCTTAAACATCTAAATGATAGAGAAGGGCAATGAGGATAAACATCTCCTAGAAACACTTTGTCTTACTTTATTCCAGCTCTGTTGCAACAGGGTATTCCTCAGAAACAGTGGCTGGTTGGCCAAGCATTTTGTACGGTAGTGGTGATTTTGCAGTAGAACAGAACAGATCCTTAGGCCAAAATAGAACAATTTTTTGACTACAAACAAAGCAAGTTTTGGCAGCAAACAGAGAGGTTTCCGAAGGGTGTTCTCAGTTGCACACATGCGGTTCCTCATCTCCCGTTCAAGTCCCCTTTAGATTAGTAGCTTTGATTTATATATGTAATTAATTAGTTACTTTGCTTTCATTCGAACCTGTAATAATTAGTTTATTTATTTGTGTTTGTAATAATCATTTGGACCCTGTTGTGCGAGGGAAAATTTGTAATATTTGTACATCTTCCAACCCCAATTTCTTTCTCCCTTTTATTTATATGCTTACCGTGGTTGCATATAATGTCATGTTTTCATTTCACATCATTGCCATGCTTTGAATCCATGTTTGCATACATAAAGTTCGGTTCATCATTCTTGAATATTATTGTCATTTCTTATTTTCTTGAATATGTGCATTATCGCATTCTTTGAGTTAATCCATATGACATGTTAAATAGTCGAACCTAATAATTGCATTCTTGTATGTGTTGTATTAGTCATGTGCATTGTTAGGGTCATGCATTTTTTTCTAATCACTTTCTTTTTCTTTGGCTTCTCGGAGTACTAGGTGAGTATTTTTGGCCTTAGCATATTCATGTGTGTGATTGTTGCCATGCTTAGCATCTTACCATGAGACTACGTACTTACTCGAAATGAATTGTTTGAATGCCTGTGGATGAAGGTTATTTTACTTGCATTGGGGATGATTTTGATTAAATGTATGTATGAGCTCATTTCTTTCCTTTGAGTTGTGTGCACTCAAAACTCTATTAACAAAAATCACATAAAATCAAGTCATTTCCAAAGCAAGCGAAATAGTTTATACCTTGTGTGCCTCACATAGTAAATTAGCATAATAAATCAGAACAAGAGTATATAATGTTGATAAAAATCATATCATGATTACTAGAGGCCAATCTTTGATCGGGTGAGAGAGGTGCTCAATTCATGACCTTCCCTTCTCATAGCTAAGTTTCTGAACCAAGACAACTTTGGTTACAATGAACAAGTGGCCTTTGGCACGAGTCACGAGTTTCCTAAATTTTTCAAAAATATTTAGGTGGCGACTTTGAAATCTGGCAATATAGTCCATTTTTGGCATCTCTAATGATTATTGGATTTTCTAGGATTTGTCAGATTTGGACTCTCATTTGTTTTCTGTTTCACATTGCACTTGTGAAACCAGATTCAGCACCACGGGAGTCCGAATTGTAGAGCTATCGTACTAGAGAAGACTAAACCCCTCTGAAGAGCACGAAAAGCCAGCTACAGTTTCTAGTGACTTTGCTGGGGATATTAAAGAACTTGACTTGAACTTCATGATGTGAACTTTTATCTACATATATATGTTCTTTGCATTGAATTTGCATGGTGCTCTTAAAGTCACTATGTTTACCATCTGATATTCTGGATGGCTTGCCAAAGGGCTAGTCAGACATAGGCAATGTCAGGTTGGGAACACATCCCTTGGATCTGGGTTACCGCTGTACTCCTTGATTCTTCTTTCATTTTTCGCTATTAGGTGTGAGAGGTATATTAGGTAACCTTGCTGAGGTAACCTTTTGACCAATTGGCCTAGTGCATATAGTAAAGCCCTAGTGACCTTTCAAATTAAAACAGGGTGCTCTCCCATATTCAAGATGTTGTGATACTGCTTTGTTTGAATAGTAAAGCTGTAGATCACTCCAAAGTTAGGACAGGGAAACCCTAACCTCTCATAAGGATGTTTTGAATGCCTTTTGTGTAGAATGTGAAATCTTTGGCAATGTGTGATGCAATCCTTGGAGAGTCTTAATCTCGCGGCGATTCCTTTCAAACTTGAGGATCATATCAGAATCAAAATTTGGGTCGAAATCCAAGGTTTTGTGTTTGATATGGTGGAAATAAAAAATCATCAAGATCTGGGGTTTGTATCTGAGTGGGTGAATTTTTAGCAAAATCAGAACCAAAGCCAAAAAAGTTGTATCTTGTTTTGTTTTTGACTGGCATACCCGGTATCATAATCTGATGGGGCATTTGTTTTTAGCAGTACCCAACTCAGCAAAAGCCCAACCCAATCCAACCTGGAAAGCCTGAACCCATCACAGTCCATCCAATCCTAGAAAAAACCCACTTAGCAAAGGTTCAGTCCATCTAATCCCCAAAGGCCAGCTTAGAAAAGATCCATCAAATGCCAAAAGACCCATTCTAAAAGCCTAATTCAGTCAAACTCGTTTAGACTAATCTAGTCCAGATACATAAAGTGTAACCGGGTCAAAATCCTTGTTAGTTAGCTCTCAGGTTACACCCATCAATTTCCTTAGTTGCCAACTCAGCAGACCCGTGATGGCACAAAGTCCAAAAGAAGTTGTGGCCATGATAATGAACTTTCAAAAAACCATGGAACACTAAACCAGAAAATTGCCGTGCGGGATGAGACCATTACTGAAATGCAACGCCTATCTAGGGCATCTACTGCACATCTAGTCCCGACTACCCCGCCGAACCTCGATCCACCTTCGCTAGATGAAAATCTCTAGGCTCCGGATCCCCAAGAGGTGTTAGCTTAAGCTCAAGCTTTCAAGCCTCTGGCACAACCCCACAGGGGCACTTTCCATGATTTTGATCCTACCATGATAAAAGTCTTCCAGCTTGAAAAAATGCTTAAAAAGTCTCAAGGCTTTAACTCAATCCCGGACATCGAGGACAGTTACACTGAGGCTTCTGTAAGGTTGCCAGAGAACTTTAAGATGTCGTATATCAATAGATTCGATTGAAGTAAGGATCCGATTGTCTACATCCATCTCTTCTCAGATGTCATAAAACCAATGGGCTTGACACAGGCTCAGAAACTGTCATTATTCGGGAGGACTCTATCAGAAGTGGCAACCACTTGGTATGCCAAACTAGAGGACTTAACCAAGTAGAATTGAGGAGAAGTAGCTGAGGGATTTGTTGATCAGTATTCCTATAACACTCAGATACAGGTGACAATTAGCGAGCTAGAGGCAACTTCTTAGAATCCCTAAGAGCCCTTCATAGACTTTGTTGTGAGATGGGGGGCGAAGGCCGCACGAATGACCAACAGGCCCTTGGAGAAGGAGCAAGTTCGGATAGTAGTGCAGAATCTTGAGCCCGATATGTTGCAGAAGATGATAGTTGTCCCACTATTCATCTTTAAAGACTTGCATGAATTGGGGGTTCAGATTGAGAGCACATTTAACAAAGGAATTATTCCTAAAACTAGCGAACCAACAAGGAAGGTGTTTTCCAAGAGTTCCAATGCAAGTAGTAGCCCTATTCCTAAACCTACTGAAATCAATCTTGTTGCCACCGATCCCAAAACTGCCAATCCCTTTGCCAATACCAACCCATAAACAGCCGGCCCAACCCGAGCTCAAGGCAAAACTTTCACCCCGTCCATATGAGCCTAACTTGCGATATGCCAGTTACGCCATTCATGTGCAAAAAAGGAAACTGATTTTATTGAAGTCAGGGGATGACATCCCTGATTACAGAGACAAAAAAAAAAAAAACAAAACAAAAAAACAAAAAAACAAAAAAAAAAAAAACAAAAAATAGAAAATAAAAACAAAAAACAAAAACAAAAAAAGAGAGAGGGATTTTTTTCTTCTTTCATCTTCGGCAGTAGCCCAGCAACAAAGATTACAACTGGCTTCATTTGCACACAACTTTATTTGCACACAGCTTCGTTGCATGACTTTACCATCAACTACCTCGCTTCATCTTTACTCCTTCAAAGCAATTGAAGACTCTGCCTCGGCCTTGGCAAAGCTTCTGAAGGAGATTATTCCTCGTCGGCCGTCAAATTGGTTGTGAGAAGAAACTCCGAATCGAGCCACGGAGGTGGCCTGTCATTTCAACTCCTTGCTCTGCTTTTTCGGCACACTAATTTCTACTCGAGCGTCTTTGTACATACGTTGAATGAGGGAGAGTTGTGCATTTAACTGATGCACTTCACACGTCATGTTTTGCAGTCAACGGGACAAGTTGGAAACCGTAGTCACGGTCTCCACACATGACTTCAGCGTATACGAGTTTGCTTCGATGTCAGACTGTGCCGCCATGATTTGTTCAACTGACATCGCTGGAAAATTGAAAACAGGAAAATGAGGATGAGCACATGGTTGAGGTTCAGGGGAGTCAGAATCGGTCATCTCTATCGTGGACTCGTTCAGGTCTGGAAAAAGAGTGAGGGAACCGTGTGAAGAAGCCATGGCAGAGGAGTGTAATGCAAAAGAAAGAGGTTGCAAAGTGGTAGCAGAGAAAGTTTGCAGGCTTTTGCTTTGCATCTCTCTCTCTCTCTCTCTCTCTCTCTCTCTCGCAGGCCTCAACTTAAGAAGAGAGCAAAGAAGAAGACCAAGAAGGAGAAAAGCCGAGATGATCATTGACAATCGAGGCAGGATTGGATAGCCTGTCGGTCAAGCGCCGCGATTGTTGAAATCGTGCGCCAGACACGACGCTCGAAGAAGATGAAGGAAGAGAGAGTGAGACAAAAACAGAGAGAGAAACGGGAGAATTGTATATTTATACATATATGTATATATATTGTATATCTATGTATTATATATATTTGTTTGAACATTTTGGACACAAGAGTGGCTTAGGTTTAGTGGTTTGGCTCAGTGGTTGAAAACTGAGAGACTAAGCCCGAGGTTAAGGGTCCAAACCCCACAACAAATGCTTCTTTTGTTTTGTTTTGGTTTCATGTGTATATGTCTCATATATAGGTATGTATATATTTGTTTGCAAATCTTGTCACAAGACTAGCTTGGTTAGTGGTTTGGCTCAACGGTTGAAGGACCAAGAGACTAAGCCTGAGGTCAGGGGTTCGAAACCCTGTATCCCCACATCCATGCATTTTAAGTTTCTCCTTTCTTTTTTGCGTGTTTGGAGTACGTGTGCCGACATTAGCAAACGGAATATGCCTTCTCGAAGAGCATCTTCCTTTGATGGTCAGAAATGAATATTCCCCACCTGTGTATATCTCCGTATATGTCTGTATATAGGTCCATGTATATCTGTGTCGTATATACCTGTATATATTCGTATATATCCGTGCATATATATATATCGTATATATCTGTGCATATATACCGTATATATGTGTATCTATACCATATATATCTGTGCATATATCCATATCTATCTGTGTATATATATCGTATATAGTTGTGTATATATCTGTCTCTGTCTGTGTATATATTTGTATATGAATATATGTATACCGTATGTACATCGCTGTGTATATTTTGTTTATATACACGATCACACCTGCACCGTGTATCTATCGCATGGTCACATCCGCACCATGCATCTATCGCACGATCCATTCCGCATCGTACATCTATCACACGATCATAACCATATTGTGCATCTATCGCACAATCAAGCGTCTACCACACAATCTCAATCCATCGCGCTATCTTGCGCATCGCACTATCTTGTGCACTTGTCAAGGTCTAGGAAACCTTAAATCCTCTAGAGGTGCAATTCCTTTAGTGTTTGTCGTGCCCGAATGACTTCAGGTGGTCTGGTATAGCCACCTGCCTGTGTTTGCAATAAGTTCCTAAGAGACCAACTGCGACAGTGGAAACTAGAGTTTGAATGCCTAGAACACAAAGGTTTGGAATTTCCAAGACTAAAGTCTGGTTTAAATACCTAGGGGTGTATCCCTGGCTTGAAATCTGCATGGCAGCCTCATAGGTTGAGGTAGTTTGTATGCGCCTTAATTTTGGATACTGAACCAACCTAATCTGTCACCCCGTTAGAGAATAGGGAAAGTTGTGAATATGATCCAAAAAAAAAAAATGCATCCGTGGCTTCTGCGTATAGAGGTTACCCCTAATCATTCTACTATACCTTCTTCCATTCGCGCAAAATGTGTTTGGATTTTGACTTTACCTTCTCTTTTTTCACGTGAAACGTGTTAAGATTTGATGTTTATCATTTCAAGTTCACATACTCCTCTCGCGTAAGATGCGTTTGGATCTCAAGTTCACATACTCCTCTCACGTAAGACGCATTTGGATCTCAAGATCACATACTCCTCTCGCCTAAGACGCGTTTGGATCTCAAGTTCACATACTCCTCTTGCGTAAGACGCGTTTGGATCTCAAGTTCACATACTCCTCTCACATAAGACGAGTTTGGATCTCAAGTCCACATACTCCTCTCGCGTAAGACGCGTTTAGATCTCAAGTCCACATACTCCTCTCACGTAAGATGCGTTTGGATCTCAAGTTCACATACTCCTCTCGCGTAAGACGCGTTTGGATCTCAAGATCACATACTCCTCTCGCGTAAGACGCATTTGGATCTCAAGTTCACATACTCCTATCGCGTAAGATGCGTTTGGATCTCAAGTTCACATATTCCTCTCGCGTTAAACGCATTTGGACCTCAAGTTCACATACTCCTCTCGCGTAAGACACGTTTGGATCTCAAGTTCACTATTCTTCCTCTCGTGGACGAAGCATTTGGATCTCACATTCACTACATCCAACATTTATGCTTTCATTCAACGTCACATCATTGTCTTGATTGCATTTCATTGCATGATCATAAGTTATGTTTTGCATTTCATTGCATGAACATAAGTTATGTTTTACATATCATTCTGCATCTTGCCTCTGAACTACGTTGGTTTGATTCCTTACAATGGGATACGTAGGCAACCTTCTAGTTCAACTACTTGCATTTGCACATTTGTTTGTTTGCCCAAGTCTTACGGCCTCTTCAAAAAGATCGTCTTCGGGTTTTGACATTCACTTACGTCGTGGAAAGACTTCGAGCTCTGTCAAAGAGGGCTCAGAGACACTCCATTTTGACCGCCCTAAGACTTGGGCGCTTTTGATTACCCGATGATGACAATTAGAATGTGTTTCTCACAGAATCCTCAGTAAGAGAGATGGAATTTGAACTTTAATCCCAACTTTCACCATTATAGCCAAATTGTTTTAAAATACTAAATATTTCATTAGTTTAGTATTTTTGTAATTTTTCATAATTTTATGTGTTTGTTCATATTTTTGGTGTATTGTATTTTATATAAAATAAAATAATAAAAAGTTATATTATTATATTATATGTTTAATATTATTATATTATATGTTTAGTATTTTATATATAATTAATTAATATATTATATGTTTAGTATTTGGTATAAATTATATATTATATGTATTTTATATATTATAAAACAATAAAAACAACTCGTTTGATGTCGGTCTACCAACATCAAACATCAGACAATATGTATTTATATTTATATTATTATTATTATGTTTATATTATTATATTATTATTATGTTTATTATATTATTATTATATTATATTTTGCCTATATAAGGACGAAGAGGGGGGCTAATCTAAAGGAGGAGTTTGAGAAAAAGAAAGGGGAAAAAAGAGAGAAGGAGATTAGGAAATGTGACACCCCATATTTTTAGTGTCTTTTCATAATCCAACTAGTGACTTGTTTATTCATATCCAAATAGTAAGCTTTTATGACAAACTTGTTCATTTAATATCCTTATTAGTGATTCATTTACTATCCTTATTAGTGGTTCATTCATATTCAAACTTGTCCTTTCAAATTCCAACTAGTAGACTTTAATTTCAAGTAAATCCTAATGTGTCCTTTCATATTCCAACTAGTATGTTACACCAAGTTGCCTATAAATTGAGATCACCTCTCAACTTTTTTCTATGGTTTTTCCATATCTCTTTCCATTTGTTATATAGATTTAGAGTTTAGATTAAGAATGTTTAAAGTGAGAGTAAGCATTTTCATAAAGGAGGAGAGTTGTAGATTTTGTGAAACCTTACATACCTTATGGCTTAGAGTTTGGAGATTCATGGAGGAAGATCGAGATTCGAGTGTTGGAGACGGAGGAGATTGATTTGAGGTAATTCGGGTGGTATACAATATGCTTCCCAAATTCTCTTCGCAAAGAGTTTATTTTAATTCCCATAAAGTTTTACTCCTCGTGATTATTCTAATTGTTTGGTAAATTCTATGGAATTATTCGTTGTTGATTCATTTGATTATTCTAATCATTTGATGAACTCTGTGTAGTTATTCTGTGTTGGAAATGTTGATTTGTCTGGCTAAATGACGTGGAAATGCTCCGTACATGGATCGAGTGGACTTTGCCAATATACTCTGTACCAATAGCCCGGATAAGCGGTTGTGCTTGGGTGAGGGGGGTGAGGCCGGTCATTGGTCATGTACCGAGTAGGACCGAGTATTTGGTTCTGGATAAATTATTATATGTCGAGTTGACTTGTTTGTGTAATTTGGTAAATTGTTTGTTTATCGAATCTAATCGGTTGTGTAATTGCTGGATCTTTGTTAATTTATTTTTTGTCTGAACCTTGCTATTCCTGTTGTATTGTATACTTCCCGAATTAATTTATTTTTCAGGCATGGAGCAAATTTAGTGGCGGTGGGAGTTGAAGCATCTAAAGAGATTATTTGAGTTGGAGATTCTTTTAGTCCACAACTATATATTATTTTTGGAGATTTGTATAATTAATGTTTTGGAGACATTTGAGTTAATTATTTGTGGAGATGATTTGTATATTTGGGATTATGAGTTATCTGCAATTATAAATTTGAGGTTGATTTGATTTATTAACGATCCGGAAGTCGGGGCGTTACAGGAAATCAGAGAGAGGAAAATGAAGTGGTGCGAGAGAGTTTGAGAGAAAAAGAATTAGAAAGAAAGAAAATCAATTTTTTTGAGAGAGAGAAAGAGAGAGGGAAAATAAAATATTTTCTTTGATATTTTTATAAGGAAAAATTACATATACCCCCTCGAGGTTTAGCAAAATTACAGATACCCCCTGAGGTTTGAGAAATTACAGATACCCCCTGAAAGTACTATTTGCATAACAAATTATGGGGCAAATTGTTATGAAAATATAAACCTCATGGGGCAATTTGTTATGAAAATATAAACCTCAGTGGGGTATCTATAATTTAGCTAAACCTCGAGGGAGGTATATATAATTTGCCCTTTTTATTTCCATTTCATCAATACACCATTCAAAAACCAACCACTAAAGCTGTAATTCCAAATTTTGAAATGAGAATTGAGAACACATTCCACAGACTTGAAAGTAATCAAAAGAAAGTTTGTGACTCAAGAAATTCATCATTTTCCCAAAAGGTGAGTTTTAGTAAATTTTCATTGAAGTTAAAAATGTGATATAATGTGTTTAAATACTTCATTTACTTCTTTTCATAACAATTTTTTTATCGCTTTAATGGGAAGGCTGCACCACCCTCATATCTGTTCTAATTTAAATATTGTATATAAACTGTTGTAATTTATAACTTTAAATAATTTACCCCACTAGATGAATAGTAACCTCCGGCGGTGAATAGTAACCCCGACGGTGAATAGCAACCTCCAGCGATGAATAGTGACATCCGGCGGTGAATAGTAAAAGTGGTAGGTTTCTCTCAAATTCTTTTGGGGTTGTTTTTCAATATCTAAACTATGTGATTTGAAGTTGTAAACGTGGAGGGGTTAGCCATCATTCCTTCTACTTGTTTACTAACTTGATCCTATCTAATTTTGCTCGCTTTCTATAGCTTAATTTCAGCACTATTGTATGCTATTTAGGGGGCTGTTTAATTTATTTCAACGATTTATGTTTTAAATAGCAAGTTTGTTTGTACTAACCAATTAATCAACTTCACATAATCATCTCTGCAACCTCCCTCCATTCTTTGCTTATTTCGATTAAAAAGTTATGAAAAATTAAGATTGTGGTTCAAGTATAAGAAAGGAACTCTTCCATGCTTAATGATTTAATCTCTTCGGAGGTTCATTACCAAAGGTATAAAATGCTCTATGCTTAATGGTTTAATCTCTTTGGAGATTCATTACCAAAGGTATAAAACGTTTTATGCTCAGAAGATTCATTACCAAAGGTATAAAACGCTCTATGCTTAATGGTTTAATCTCTTTGGAGATTCACTACTAAAGGCATAAAACGTTTTATGCTTAGGAGGTTCATTACCAAAAGTATACAATGTTCTATGCTTACTGATTTAATCTCTTAGGAGATTTACTACCAAAAGCATAAAATGCTCTATACTTAACGGTTTAAATTCTTTGAAGGTTCACTACTCAAAATGTATATATGTTTTTATACTAAAGCACAATCTTTTCTTTTTCATTTCTCTTTATTTATCAGTGTATTTACTTTTAAGAGACTAATTGACCCTTAGAAATCACCAAAGAAAGTGTCATAATCACTTATTATCACATTTGGATTTCAAGTCATTATTACTCAAGTTTTGGTTTTTCTACGTCCTTATCACTCTTTTGAGTTTAACTAGTCCTTGTTGCACATCTTGAGTTTGACTTGGAATCCCTTATCGTGTGTAAATAAGTTTGACTCTTCCTTTGTAATTTCCCCCGAAGAAAATTTTCTCAGGTTAAGTTGATGCTTGTTTCTCTTTATTGCTTTTTGGACTTAGTGGACGTAAATGTCACTTTTGCACAAATATGAGAAAAGATAAAGAAATGGAAAGATAATGAAAAAGGCTAATAAAATTGGTTAAAATTGGATTACAACCGACATAAAGAACCAATATGATTAATTGAATTCGGTCGGACGTTATACCAAGTTTATTGAGTCAGGGCTTATTGTAATAAATTAGAGCCCTTTTCA
This sequence comes from Camellia lanceoleosa, assembly GCA_025200525.1. Taxonomy (NCBI): domain Eukaryota; kingdom Viridiplantae; phylum Streptophyta; class Magnoliopsida; order Ericales; family Theaceae; genus Camellia; species Camellia lanceoleosa. Next base: position 84,975,798 of record CM045768.1, on the reverse strand, counting down.
TTTATTATTCATTCGGTTTTGTAATAATTATTTATTCGGACATTTGGACATTCGAACCCTCCTTCGCGAGGACAAATATGTAATAAGTTGTATGTCTTTCAACCCCCATTCTTTCTCCCTTTTATTTCACTGCTTATGATGGTTAGATTAGGGATATCATGTTTAATTAGCATTTTCCATGATTTGCATCCATTCGTTTACATGCATAAAAGTTCAGCTCATCATATTATTCAAATGTCAAATTCAAACTCTTTACTTGCATGCATGCGCTATCACATGCCTTGAATTGATTCACATGCCATACTAGTAGCCGAACCTTAATTGCACGTTGCATGTGTTGCATTAGTCATTAAATTAGGATCATGCATTTTTTTGTAACTATTTGCTTTCTTTTTGGACACGCCTTCGAACATTAAGGTAAGCATTTTTGCTTTAGCATATTGTATAAGTGTGAATGCTGTCATATCAAACATATTACCATGAGGCTAATTGTTTATTTGATATACCTGTTTAAATGCCTATGGATAAAGGCTAATCACTTGAATTGGGATACTTTGATTTATGTATACATAAGATCACCATTTTAAGTGATACATATTCAAAACACTTTTGTCAAAACAAACATGAAATCAAACGTTCCAACTTTTCGTGAAATTAGTTTATACTCGTATGTTACATATAGAACAAGAGCATATACTGTACATAAAAACCACATCATGATTAGTAGAGGCCGATCTTTGATCGGGTGAGTGGGGTGTTCAATTATTGACCTTCCCCTTTCATACCTAAGTTCCCAAACCAAGACACTTTGGTAACGACGGACTAATGGCCTTTGGCACGAGTCATGGGTTTCCTAAATTTCCCAAAATAAATATTTAGGTGGCAACTTTGGAATCTGACAAAGCAATCCATTTTTGGCATTTGATTCAAACATCGATTTTCCAAAAGAAATTGCCGGATTTGGGCTCTTTTTGTGTTTCCATTGTTTCACATTGCACTTGTGAAATCAGATTCAGAACCAACACAAGTGGAGTCCGAACTATAAGGGCTATTCATTCTTCTAAAAGAGAGCGCGAAAAGCCGAGCTACAATAGGCTGTGGTTCTATGTCAATATGACATAGAATATAGACCAAGGACAGTAATCAAAGGTCAGGTTTTGGTCGACTTTGTTGCTGAGTTCACACCGAGTACAAGCCTGAAGCCAAGACCTGTAAACCTTAGCCTAGGGTGCACAAAAGAACTAGAAGGAGCACATCTGGCACCATAGAACTCCACGCTTGTAGGACAGAAGAAAAATTAAGAGAAACCAAAGCCTTGTGACACCTACATCGGCAAGTCCTTCCGCCTCTTTGTTGATGGCAATTCAAACTGACAAGGAACGGAACATGAGTGGTGCAGGTCTCACCAAGTGGACAAATGATAGAGCAATCAATTCGACTAGGGTTCTGTAGCTAGTTTTTTATGCTCCTCGAAGGGGTTTAGTCTCCTCGGATACAATAGCCCTACAGTTCAGACTCCCATGGTTCTGAATCTGGTTTCATAAGTTCGATGTGAAACCAAAAAAAAAAACACAAATGATAGTCCAAATCTAGCAAATCTTTAGAAAATTCATTTATCATCAGAGATGCCAAAAATGGACTACATTGTTAGATTCTAGAGTCGCAACCTAAATATTTTTGGGCAATTTAAAAAACCCGTGACTCATGCCAAAGGCCACTTGTCCGTCATAATCAAAGTGTCTTGGCTCGGGAACTTAGGTATGAGAGGGAAAGGTTATGAATTGAGCACTCCTCTCACCCGATCAAAGATCGGCCTCTACTAATCATGATGTGATTTTTATGTACATTATTGCTCTTGTTCTGATTATTAATGCTAACTTTACTATGTGAGGAACACAAGTATAGACTACATCACTTACTTTGGAATGTTTTGATTTCATGTTTATTTGAAAAGAGTTTTAAATATGTGTTATTTGAAAAACAAGCTCATATATATATATATATATATCAAAGTCATCCCAACTTAAGTGAAATAGTCTTCATCTATAGGCATTCAAACAAGTATTTCGAATAAGCACTTAGCCTCATGGTAATATGCTTGCTATGGCAACACAAACATATGCAATATGCTAAAGCAAAAATGCTCACCTAGTACTCAACGGAAGCAAGCCAAAGAAAAGAAAACAATTAGAAAAAAATGCATACTCCTAATATGCAAAGTGACTAAATGCAACACATACACGATGCAACTACTAGGTTTGACTTATTTAACATGTCATATGGATTAACTCAAAGCACGCGGTAGTACACGTATTCAAGTAAGTAGGAAATCACAATGATATTAGAATGATGAACCGAACCCAATGCATGCAAAAATGGATAAAAGCATAGTAATGATATGAAACGATAACATGATACTACCACTGTAAGCATGTAAATAAAAGGGAGAAAGAAATGAGGTTGGAAGACATACAAATATTACAAATTTTTCCTCGCACAAAAGGGTCCGAATGACCTAATCAACTAATTATTACAACACCGAATGAATTAATTAATTATTACACGTCCAAATGAAAGTAACTAATTAATTACAAATACTAATCTAAAGGAATTAAATGAAAAGCGGGGAATCGCTCGCACACATCCAAGAATATCCTTCGAAAACCTTTCTCTGCTCACTGCCGGAAGATGCTCTGTATATAATCTAAAAATAGGTTTGTTTTGGCCTCAAAATCTGTTCTATTTTGCCAATAATAGGCTGTTGTTTGCACACTCTAAAGCCCGGCCGGCCCATAATGAGGCCTGGCCAACTCTAATGAAATATGGCTGTGCCTATTTTGTTTTGCTAAACAATGTACCGCCATCGAATCGCCGGTCAGTATAAGATTGTGGTCTGGCCACCATCGATTCTGGAGAATGCCATGCTACAGCAGAACTGGAACAAAGCAACACAGAGGGTTTCCAAAAGCTGTTCATCCTTCCTGCTTCCTCTCGTCATAAGGATTTTCAAGGAAGGAGTAAGTTTGCTTCCCAAATCATCAACCATAGCAAGGTTGTTGCATGATAATCTTTGAAAGTAAAAGAAAAAGACTCAACTAAACACAAAACTAAACTATTCTCCTTACCTCCTTCCTATCATGAAATTTATTCAAGGAAAAGGTAGGCATGCTTAACTCACAAATCATCAAGTCACAAGATTGGAAGGCCTCGATGTCCCACATCGGTAATGGAGGGGGATTTTCTGGGCTATAAAAGTAAAAACCTAGACCCTTATATAGCATCGAGGTCTTTTCCCGGGTGGTGAAATCCCTATTAGAACTCCCTAGCACGGGGACGTGCAGCCTTATGGGGGGTGGATTGTGAGGCCCCGGTATCCCACATTGGTAATGGAAGGGGAGTTCCTAGGCTATAAAAGTAAAAACCTGAACCTTTATATAGCATCGAGGCCTTTTCCTGGGTAGTGAAATCCCTATTAGAACTCCGCAGTTAAGCGTGCTTAGGCTGGAGTAGTTCTGGGATGGGTGACCCACTAGGAAGAACAAATCCGTGCGGGCGTGGCCCAAAGTGGACAATATCGATAATATGTGAAGGGTTGAGGCGTTACAAGGATAGTACATGACGATCATAGAGCAACCAAAGAGGAACAAAAGTGACAACTCAAAAAGTTTTGCCAACTCATCTCCCTACTCATAGAATAAGAATGAAACATCCCTTTCCATGCTTCAAAGTGGAATTAGGGGAGAGTTTTCGACCTTTTCAAGAAAGAGCTCTTTAAGAGCAACCAAACAAGTAAGGAAAAAAAAAAGACAAAAAGCAAGCCATCTATCAAAGCTTAAACACACACTTAAACACATAACTAGTCAAAGTTGTTGACAACTCCTCTTTTCATGGAACAAGGATGAGACATCCATTTCTATGTGTAGAAAACGATCGATGAGAGAGTTTTTCAACACTTTAAACACGGAAGCTACTACCTAGCTTCAAGGTAACAACAATAATATGAAAGTATGAAATTTACACTAGATAAGTAAACTTGTGGTGGGGTGGCTAAGCCTAAGCTCTAATCCTTCCATGACCACAAGGTTCCAAGTTAAGCTATAACAAAGTAAAAATGACCAACTCTACAGATTGGCCGCTATATCCTAAACACACCAAATCCAAGAGAACTTACAACAGCACAAATATGATATTTAAAGCATAATAAGGAAGAGCATAAGTAGTGGGAAGGACTAGGACCCTTTGATAAGCCCATATTCAATTCATATCACACACAAACAACCCAAAAACAGTGGTAAAAAAAGTATTGAAATTTACCAAATAAGGTGAAAAGAAAGCAAAATAAAAAGAAAAAAAATGGGGTACACAACTAGTGAGCTAGCCAATGGAAGGGTGACTAGCTCACTCACTTGTAACCAAGTTTTAATCACATTTTTAAGCTTAAAATAGCTCTGAAATCAGTATAAAAAGGCAAAGAAAATATAAAGAAAAGATGCTAAAAGAGCTCAAAGTTTACCTCTTGAAAGAAAGGAAAAGCTTCTTATTTAACAAACCACAAACCATGCACTCTCAAGGAGCTGAAATTAGGTTCAAGAACCTCAGTAAAAGCTTCAAGTTGTAGCTTGTATGGTGTATCTATGGTGTATGTATATTACAAGGGAGGAAGGAAGTGTGTTGGACAAGCTATGGCTCTTAGAGGATTTTTTTCTAATCCAAACCCTTAGAGGAGGGGCTTGTATTTATAGAAAAACAACTTCTTAAGTCGGAAATATCTCCAAAGAGACAGTTGGTGCAAAGCATGCACATAGGGATAGCTGGCTGCTATAAAATATCTACCGTCGCTGAACTTGGCAGATCGACGAATGAATTGTACGGTCGGCCCACAAAGTGGCCTACCTAATTCAATTTTGGTCTTGCTGCCTATGAGATTCGGCCGAGTCTTACCACCCAAGGTCGGGATCAAAAGTTTGAAAAGAGGATTGTTAAGGGACTAAAACATTTTGGTCAAAATGAAATACAAGGTTTGGATTTGAAGCTCAAAACTGAATTCTTTTGATGAAGATTAGAACGATTGCATAGCACAACATTTCATCATCGAGTGTTCAGAGTGAGGTGCCCAAGTCTTAAGAGCAGTCAAAATGAGGTGTCTACAAGTTCAAGGCCACAAATAATGAAGTAGAGTATGAGGTACTGATTGTCAGATTGAAACTAGTAGCAGCAGTAGAAGCCGAGGAGGTAGTAGTCTAATGTGACTCCCAATTCATTATGAACCAAGTGACGGGAGAATATGCAGCCCGAGATAAGAGGATGGTGGCCTATGTCAGAGAGGTCATCAAGTTACTAGCACAGTTCCAGAGTTGTCGACTACAACAGGTTTGCCAAGAAGACAATAGCTATGCGGATGCCCTTGCTAACCTTGCTAGTGCCATAAAGTCGGACACGCCGATAATGATTATGGTAGACTATCTACCAGGCTCGAGCGTGGAACCTATGATAACATAATACGAGGCAATGTACATAGAGCTGGGCCCAAGCTGGATGGATGTCCTAGTCAAGTTTATCAGAGATGGCTAGCTGCCAGAAGACAAAAAAAGGCACACAAGATTAGACTTAAGTTGGCCAAATTCTGCTTGTCGGTAGAAAGCCATTTGTACAGAAGGTCCTTTACTAGACCCTTGCTACGATGTGTGCATCCTTCCCAAGTGGAAGACTTATTGTATGAGATCCATAGAGAAGTTTGTGAAAGCTATACAAGGGACGGATCCCTTGATTGCTTCACATAGTAATTTGTAGTATTAATAAATAATTAGAACATGAGCATATATGGTACATAAAATTCATATCATGATTTAGTAGAGATCGATCCTTTAATCGGGTGAGTGGGGGTGCTCAATCCATGACCTTCCCCCTTCTCATCCCTAAGGTTCCAAACCAAGGCATCTTTGATATGACGAACAGTGGCCTTTAGCACGAGTCACAAGTTTTATAGTTTTCTCAAAAGATTAGGTGGTGACTGAGATCTGATGATATAGTTCATTTCTGGCAAATTTTGCAATAAATAGATTTTTTATAAAGTTATTGGATTTGGACTCTCATTTATGTTTCATATTGTACTTGTGAGACTAGATCGAAGATCGGGAGAGTCCGAACAGTTGGGCACACTTGGATACCCCCTGGACATTCCACAACTACAAAATAACCTATTTCTCCATATGCCCAACATTTACAAGTCTTTTTTCCTTTTGGACAATAATTATTTTTTCTAAAAAAATCTTCTTATTTTGTTGAAATTATAGGGTTTGTAATAATATTTTCTTTTATATTTTTCTTCTCTTTATTTATTAAAACTTTTTCTTTAAAATGTTTTCTTTTTTTATTGCATGTTTTTCTTCCCCGATAAATTAGATATTTGTCAGCAATATAACCATTGTTTTTATTTTTCTTCTTTATTTCATTTTCATGCATTCTTGCTCTACCCATTCTCTTCGATATTTAATTGTCACTTGTGACATCTCCTAATTCTTTTAACCATTTTTTTATATTTTTCTTCTATATTGACATTTATAGGATATGGTAATTTATGAAAAAACACAATTAAATGAATTTTATTTCTCCTATTTGATAGTAGTAATAGGAGTATCCGTATATATAATTTTCTATATGTTCCATATTACCTATTTCTATATTACTTAATTTTTTAATCCATTTTCTTTTACTTTTATCTTCATCTCACTTTTTTTTACGAATTCATCTTTAATATATTTTACAAATAGATTTAACATACCTTCTGAGGTAGTTTCTGCTGTTAATTTTTATTTTATTTTTTTTATTTTGTAACTTTCTTTCAAGTTGTAATACCATCTTGCTACTATAGCCGTAAAGCTATCTTCAATATAATTTAGAAAACTTTGCGCACTGCTGCTACTATGAATATTTAAGACATGGTGCATGCCTCTTTTTCATTATTTTAGTACCTCATTTGTATTTATAGCACAATCAATATCTAATAAATATCTTGTATTACTTATTGGCTTTAGTGGTACATCCCTTAAAAATACTTCCTTTCTAGGGTGTAAAGTTTGTATAATTAAACGTTCCCTTAGCAAAAGATCCTCTATTTAGATAACTATAGTATCCCGTTCTTCTTCTATAATCATAATCTTTAGTATCATTTTCCAATTGTTGTCTATTAAAATTTCTACAACCTGGGTGAGTTGGATTAGGTAGGGCGGATGAACTACTCTGTACTTGTTTTACCATTGTTATTTCAGTATCATTAACGTTATTTGTTTCTTTAAAATCTTCTAAGATATTATTTTCCTTTTCTTTTTCTACTTCGTTATTTCTCATTATTTGTTTTAAATCTTTAAAGGAAATGTGTTCTATTTCTCCCAAACTAATTAAACCTAATTGTTTATATATAGATCTTTTTCTAATTCTATTTTATCATTATTTATTTCTTCTATTAGTTCTTCATCTACCATATCTAATTGTTATAATATTATCTTGTATTTTATTTTATTATCATTTTCCTTTTCAGGCATTTCTTTTAAATTTTTTAAGATATAGTTATTTAACTACATTATCTTTTTGGTTTTTAGGTGAAACTAATTTGAATAGTTCTTCTACATTATTTTATTTATATGGATATGGATATAGATCTATTTCTTTTTTCTTTTTTCTTTTTTCTTTTTTCTTTTTTTTAAATAAATAAAAAAAAATAGCTAATTGTTTTTTCTGGATCTAGTATAAAATACGGAATTTTGTTTATTATTTCTAACTGATTAGTTCTAAGTTTTTTGTTAATTTTTTTTAATATCCTAATTAAGGTATTATTTTGTTCTATTATCATTTGTAAAAAAGTATTATGATTTAAGTTATCAAATTCTACTTCTTCATTATATTTAATACTCATGTAAATGTTACTGGCGAGACTGAGAAACCGAACTATGATACCAATTTCAATTGCAAATTTGCGAGTCTAATTTAATATTAACTATTGTAAAAACTTTCATTGGTAATCTACACTGGTCTTTTTTAAGGAAATTCTATCCTTAATGATAGCAATTCTTTGATTATAATTTATTACAGATTATCCTAAGACAATAGTCAAAAGAAAATTTAATTTATTTAACTCATTTTCTAATTTAGAATATAAACTAAATTATTTTTATTGTAATTAAATGCATATAATTATTGCTTATAAGATTATATACAATATAATTTTATCTTTTATATATTTTGTAATTTTTTCAAACTTGTGGGGTTACTTTTTATAATATTAAAACTCTTTGGTGATGAGGCTTGATGAGTTGGCTTGGTAGATGAGGTGGGTATCCACTTGTGTGTCGGGCAGCTTTCGGGCAATAAGATTTCGGGCGGTAAGAAATTTCTGGTTCACCAAAATATTAGTGAAACAGTTTAATGACTTTTTGAGTGTGTGTCACGTTTATTCAAGGACTATTTTTTTTTTTTTTTTTAATGTGCATAATGAACTGCTTGATAAAGTTGAAGCTTTGCAATTAATAAACAAAATTAAGGATTTAGCTTCTTTCTACACGGCTGTTGCGTGTCTTTATCCAAACTCATATTGATAATTTAAATCATTCAATAATTTTATAGATCAATCATTCATGGTTTAAGAATATAAATTAGAGAGATAGAGTTGTAATCATCACAAAAGGTATAAATATCTAGGGTTTGTTTGATAATATTTATATTTATATAAAATTTGAAAATTATAAATAAAAACTCGGTTAACATTTATTTTTGTTTTCAAAGACTTGTGGATAATTTACATTTTCTTTTTCTTTTTGTAATTGCAAAAAATTAATTTCACTTATTTAGATATATATATATATATAATTTTATTTTTTACGCTTTCCCTCTTCTCTTATCTTTTCTCGCCATCAACCATCATTCATCATTACCACTGACCATTACATTTATCAATCTTCTCTTTAGGCCATCGTTGACAATCACCTTCAACTATCACCTATTGCATCTGACAATAACTTTCAACCATTGTCAACCACTTCTCACTAGTGGCAAGTTGGCGACAACTTTCGACAACCGAAAATAACCACTTATCACCACTTTTGTGGGATGACAACCACTAGCCAACATCTCCAAATATCCTTGAAGAATTGAAAATAGGCAAAAATGTTTATATTTTTTTGAAAAAGTAAAATGTTTTGAAATTTGTAAAAATTGTCTTGTGTGATTTTTCTCTTTGTTTTTTTTCTTGCGTCAATGAACAATTGACAATTTTTAATTAGACCAAAATATATTACAATTAGCTCAATCAAATTACACAAGCAAGAGAGTAAAAAAAATCTGGTAAATTACACTAATTCTCTTAAAATTTAAAGAAATTACAATATACCTTTCTTTTAAATTTGAATTGCAAAACATTTTACTCCACTACGTAGAAAGCTGTCAAAGTTTTAACAATGCCACTAGTTTATTTAATAAAAGGAGTTTTCTTAGGTGTGCAACCCACAAAAGGTGTAAGTGGGTTGCACACCGTGTGCCACTCACACAAAAGGTGTAAGTGTAAGGTGTAAGTGTAAGTGGAAGGTATAAATGAAATGTATAAGTTGCACACCATGTGCCACTTACACAAAAGGTGTAAGTGCAAGGCAAAAAAGGTGTAAGTGTAAGGTGTAAGTGAACACAAAAAGGTGTAAGGTGTAAGTTGCACACTATAGCATTACCCTTAATAAAATTCTAAATTTTCCCTTATACTAATTATCTGTAACAAATTTATAAAAATAAAAGCGAATTAACAGATGAAATACTCTGGACAACTATTTTTGAGAGATTACTTAATTAATTTAGTTGATCATAATACAAACTGATCCTTTGATAAAAAAATAAAAATAAAAGAGAGAGAGAGTAAAGAAATAATTTAAATATCAAATCAAAAATGTAAAAAGGGAAAGGAATCTCCGACCAGCTTATTAGAGCTAACGAGGTCGTATCAACCTTCATAACGAGCCGCTAGGCTTGGCTCACCCGCTGAGTCTAGTGGACTTTATCTTGAATAAATTACAATCTAATCCTATGTGAGAATTTAATTATTTATAAGTTGTGAATGTTTTTTTAAGACATTAATAAGTTTTTAAAATATTTATTTTGTCTCAATACTTTTTCAAAATATCGATAAGTGAAATAAAGAATATGACTTATAAGTATGATTAATGGAATCTGCCCATAAATCTCCCAATTATCTTTGTGTACTTCAATTATGATAACAACAATATTACAGACCACTAAATTCCTACCACTAACACCACCGCTAATGATGTGGAAAGCAAAAAAAAAAAATAAGACACAAAATACATGTGGGACTCACTGCCACATAATTAGAACAATCACTAATTAGTGGTCTGCATCATTTTTCATTATGATAAGTAATATAGTAAAAATAAGTGGTCAAATCAATAAAAAAAATAAGTAGTAGCTGTCACAGGGGCATCACGGGTCTTTATCTCCGACCAATCGTCAATTTCCATATTCTCTCATTGTTGTTCTCTCATCACCAATAGAAATCAGTGGACTCCACTCTCTCCACAAATCACATTTGATTTAGGACATCATGTGACTATGTCCCTGAAGCAGCAAATAACTTCTCAAAAATAAAGTCTACCCACTTATTTTATGTTTAAAAATACTTAGAGACTTCAAACATGTGAGACATTTGATAAACATATTAATAAAACATTTGAGATTCCTAATATTACTCTTTCATGTTTACATTGCTCCTATGAATAGTAGAGATCAACATGTTAATCTCATAGCCCCAAACTAGCACTATACCCATTGAAAAATGTTACCATGAATTTTTATTTTGAAATTTATCATGAAAATAAAATGTATGGAATAAATTTAAAATTAATAAAATATAAACCACACCCAAAATAATTATTTTATAAATATGTTTTTTTGACAACTCACAAAGGTTGATGTATATTGGACGCAAGGGAGATGACCATCCCTAACAAACTTTAAAACAAAATGTGGACATTGTGTCTTAGATCTCCATCCATAATAGAAGCTTACCAACCGTTGATGAATGAAAAGATGTAACAAACCAACATTGATTGTGACTGTTTTGGGTAAATGATACATGATCAGGACCTTCCAAATCTCATTCCTGGTCCCACCACATAAACCATGGTTATGATAAAAGAGAATAGTTTGATGGTAATTGTGTGGGCCATGTAGCCAAACATCAATAATGGTGAGTGGGTGGTTGATGAGATCAGTGAAAACAACCATATAAATGTGAGTTCAAGTCTTTGATTTGAAGGGAAAGTCTTGGACAAATGGACAATCATGCTTTTTGAAAAAAAAGTAGCATACTTCCATTCTAGTCTTTCTTTTTCTTTCTATTGCTGTCTTCATGTTTTTCCAAAGTTCGTTAAGTTTACATCGGCCCCGTTTGTTATGGATTTAATAATTGAATTATGTGTTATCACTGAATTGATATATGATACGAAAGAGACTTTAAATTAATACAATTTTGCATAATCAGGTTAAATGTTTAATTTTAAAATTTTTAGGGCAAAAATAATTTGAAATGCTATATTATTCCTATTCATCTATCTATCTATATACTTATCAGTTCACCGCCGCTGCCAATTGTCTACAGTTGGCAGTGATTGGTAGTGATATATGAGAATAGGGATACTACAATAAATAAAAAAAATATAAAGGAAAAACTGTCATAAATGTCCTTTTCACCCAATAAGTTCATAAACTTATCTTTTTGAGCTCAAAAGATCTTGCTTTACCCTTATGTCTCGTTTGTTTTCAGAGATAGGAAAGAGGAGATTTATAATAATTATTAGCGAGGGAACTGAGTAAAATTGTGTTTATTTTTATGATAATTGTTGGTATAAGAATTGTTAAATTATTTTTATATAAAATAAATAAAAAATAATAAACCAAATAAAAAATATAAAAAACATCAAGCATTAATATTAAAAAAAATGCTCAACATGTAAAAAAAAATTTAGAAAAATAAAAAAAAATTCTAGAAAAAAATAAAACAATAATTTTTGCATAACAAAAAATTAAACATTAATGTTTAAAAAAAATGCCCAACATGTAAAAAATAAATCAAAATAAATAATAATAAAAAAGTCCAACAAACTATTTTCCTAATACCAAGTGCTGGAGGTCCATCCGAATCCCCTCTCCAAATGATTTATAATCCAAAGGGGATTACAATTCCTCTCACCATCTCCTAAAATAAACACAAAGATAGTGGGTCTCACCTCATTATCCATTCCAATCCCTTCTCTCTAATCCCAAATAAACGAGGTTTTAATGTTCCATATGCTCTCTTTGAATTTATCACTAATTTTTTCTACAATTTTAAACATGAGATGGTGAATATAATATGATAAATAAATTGTTATAGATTAGGGGTGCTTATGTCATTATTTATTGGGGGAATTACATGCAGGTGGGAGTTGGGAAAAAATTTACAAACACATGAGCGGTGCAAGTGTGTCTGTGGTGGGGTGTAAATGAAAGACTATGAGAGTGCAAGTGGTTTGCACCCCTCCATGGTTAGTAATTTTTTTTTTCCAACTCTCACCTGTATGTAGTTTTCCCTTATTTATTTATCACATGATTATTTGTTTAATATAATTTAAATAAACTGAAAAAAGTATATTACGAAGCTCAAGGAAAATATTGAGTTTTACCATCAAATGTGTATGTGATACTCATGATCAATGAGATCATACAAAAAGGGAATGATCAAACTAAGTTGGTTTCACCCATCCCGTAACTATTACTTTTAGTAGTTTCAGAGTATCATATCAATATGTTAAGTTGGTATTATGAGATTATTGAATAGTTAATCAAAGATGCTTTTTCTTTAACTTTTAAATTATCAAAAAGCAGCAATAAACAGGACATCAATAGCTTTCAATAACAAAACAATGAACAAAAGCATATAATAAAACAAAGGGTGCAGTCAATAATCCTAATCTTACCAATTGCATTTTATACTCTGATTGGATCCTGAATCAGTTGTGGCGGATCAACCACTTTGAATGGCTCATTTTTCTACAAATTTGGTTTTGTATTTTTAAAATTTTTACTGCACTTTTTAAAAATGTATTCCACTTTTTTTTTACGAGATGTCAAATTGGGAAATTTGGGTACAAGGATAATCAACCATCATATTTAGATATCATGATAACTCAAGTTAACATTATCAAACAGAAATATTTTCCACCTTAAAACATCTGTCTCTATTTATGGAAATATTTACAATTCATTAATGTTGTGTTTGGTTGAGGGATTTGAGGAGGAATTTAGAAAGAGAAATAGAAAAGGTTGGTGAAATGTAAAAAAAACATGCTTACATTTCACATAGTTTCACACACTTTTTCCCTTTCTCTTTCCAAATCCCTCCCCAAATCCCCCAACCAAACACAGCGTAATTAGATGATTCATAAGAATTGCATTTCCCAATTCTTTGTTCCTCTATCTACACTTTGCAATCAGATCATATAAAAAAATGAGGTATAATTTACTAATTGAAGTACACTTAAACAAGACAATAGAAAATTTTAACAACAAATCTCGTACCATGCCTAGTAACGAAATCAATTTTAGAAAAAATTATGTGATAGGAATGGGACCAATAGATACCATCCCCACCTCCAATTCCTAGCATTTCATTATCTCTCTCTCGCTATCCACTTTCTTAGCTCTCTCCTCTATCCTCTCACCTTTGTAGTACTTTTCAAGAGGGATCTCACAAGGCTTTCTAGATCTACACAAGCTAAGAATATTCTAAAGAGGCGATGTTTGTTGCCTTTCAGCTTTCAAAAACATTGTATTATAGGTGAATGTAATTTTAAACTTAACTGTACTCACAAAGTCACAACATGATCTTCTTTGAATCTTGATGAAACATGATTTCTCTATGTTCCAATTTATGTATTAAATATGATGCTTCTCTTCCACAAACAGTCAAGGTCAGAGAAGACAAAATTCCAAAAGTAAAGAGAATAAAGGGGGAAAAAAAATGAATTATAGACACTTCATGGGTGGGAAATTCCAGAGGTGGAAAACCCAAGTGAAAAAAGAGGATGCATTGCAAAGGCATAAAAAAGAAAAAGAAAAAGAAAAGAAAGAAAATATCTCTTTTAATTAAATTCAAGAATGAAAAAAAAAAAAAAAAAGCCATCCTTCATCAAACTAAGCAAGTTTGCCACTAGTGGTGGCCTGGTAAAGGATTCTTTGTTTTTAAAGTGATTGTTTTTGTATTGTTGACACATTCTCAAACACACAATGAGTATATTAAAATATTAAAATTTTAAAATACGATTAGATAACTAGAAGGCACGATAGATAGAGGGACAAGGGTTTGGGGACGGAAGACAGGGCAACAATCCCTTTTTTAATACATATGTATATTTTCTAGAGGGGCAGCCCTCTAGAACTGAGACTTTTTGACATTTAAGGCCTAGTTTGGGGTATGTAAAAAAAATAAAAAGTCAAAAAGTTATTTAAAAAATTAAAAAATTAACACTATTCACCAAAAGTCAACAATTATGGCTGCACAATTCTCAATCCTAATTTTTCTCTACAAATCAATTTTTATAATTTTTTATTACACATTTTTTCATGAAAAGTCAAAAAGTTAAGCCAAACATCCATATTTTTTCCTTCAACTTTTTAGCTTAAAAAGACAAAAAGTGCACTTATTTAGAACACCCCAAACAATCCCTAAATATGAATATAAAAAATCATTGCTTAATATTACAAATAGTAAATTTTTTATTTCAATCTTTTTCTTTTTCTTTTTTTCTTTTTTTTTTCTTTTTTTGAAGAATACAAAATTACAATAAATTTTACGTTGAAGTTTTCTAACATATATTTTCAATTGATAATATTTTTAATACACTTGCCAATTAAGTTTTTAGAATCAATTTTAGAGAAAAAAAATATTGATCTTCTTGGAAGACGTTAGGCTTCTAGGTGACCTGACTTTGCTGGGACCTAAATGAAAAAATTGTCATTTTATAGCGAGGATCCTCTACTTGCCTCCTCTTCTTGGCCCATTCTTTACAATGGTCAAGATTCATTTTAAGATAATCCAACAACTTAGATCACTTCAAAAAAAATTAATTTTTAATTTTAATTTTTTTTAATAAAGTGATCTGAGCCAGTGGATTCTCTTGAAGTGAATCTTAACCGTTGCAAGGAGGGAGTCAAGTAGAGAAACCAAGAAAAGAATTTTTGCTCGTAATACATATGCCTTTTATTTATTTCATCCTGCACAAATATATAAAATAAAATAAAAAACAAACAAACAAACACATAGGAGCCTTTTCTTTTTTATTTTTAATTATAATTTGAGCATAACTTCATCTTTAGGTTCAAATAAACAAAAGATATTTTTTTTTTGGATTTGACCAATTACTAAAAGCCTTTGCTTAGGCCCATTTGTTTTCACAGTTAAGTAGGGTGGGATTATTAGTGTAGAAATTGTTAGTGAGGAGGTTATTAGTATAGGGATTGTTATTGAAAGGATTAAGAAAAATTATGTTGGTTTGTGATATATTTTAGTAAGAGAATTAACTATATAAAATACCATAAATACCCTTTGGTATTTTTGATATATTTTAATATTAAAAAAATCATATTTTATAAATATTTTTTTGTACTATATTATTTTAATATATATAATGACATAATACCAGCAAAAAAAAACACAAATACACAACACATAACATGGACAAAATAGTTTTTTTTCAATCTAATTCTGTCACTAGTTTTGAAACCTAACCCTTAGAGGCCTTTGCTAATCCTCTCCTCCAAGGTCTATCATAATCCTAAGGAACCATGTATTCTCTTCTTTATTTTGTAAACAAACACAATTATAATAAATTTCACATTTATCTTAGTCCAATTACTTTATCTATCACTCGAAACATACGAGCCCTAAGAGCATCTCCAACGGTGTACCAAATGTTTCACCAAATCTGAGTCAAAAAGGGGTCATTTCCCTTAATTTGATATTTTGCGCTCCAACGGTTCAGCATCAAATTTGTTTCATCAAATTTGCACCGGGCAACCGGTTGGTTGACCGGCCAGTCAACCGGTAACGGCAAAAAAAATTTTTTTTTTTTTTTTTTTTTACCGGTTTGAACCCTTTTTTCTAAACTTTTTGAACTTTTGGGTGGTCGACCACCTAGGCAAAATTTTTTTTTTTTTTTGACTAGTTTGAACCTTTTCAATGAACGGTCTGAACTTTTTCCGGAGCGACTGGTTGGTTAACCGGTTGGTCACCCGGATGGTCAACCGGCTTCGTCTCCCCAACGGTCCGGAACAGTGATGTGGTAAAACATTTCTTCTGTTCTCAATCTGGTGAAATGTTTGGTGAATTGTCAATTTGATATCGATTTGGTGCAATCGTTGGAGCACCAAACAGTAACTTTTTCACCAAATTTCAAATTTGATGCTGCGTTTGATGAACCGTTAGAGATGGTCTAAGGTACTAAAAATTTAGAGACTTTCTTAAATATGAGAGCTTTAAGCAATTGTTTAATTTGGCTTATAGAGGCCACATTTGATATTCTAACTTAGCCAAAAATTCATATAGTTTGGTCCTTTTTTTTATTTTTTTTTATTTTTATTTCTATGTACTAATTTAGTTTTTAGACCCCCTCAAACATCATAGCAAAGAAAAGAAAATTACAGCAAAGCATGAGTCATTTTTTTTTTTTTTTTCCAAAAGGCCAAGTTTGGGAAGACTAAATAAGTGCACTTTTTGATTTTTTATGAAATATGAGTTGGATTTGGGTTAGGTTTGAAGTGATGTATTAGAGAGGTGATGTGACTTAAATAAGATGATGTGACTTAAATAGGATAGTGACTTTTTAACTTTTTAAATTTTTTTGAGGATGCCAAACTTGGCCTAAATGTAAACAATGTACACATTTATAAGGAACATATTTCAGGTAATATAACAAATCTAAACAAAAACTAACTATAACGAACCCATAGAAAATCACAAATATAACCCAAATTTATTCATATATCATTTTTATCCCCAAATTACCCTTACCAAAGCATGAGTCATTGGTGACTTCTCAGTTAAATTATGCTCCTTCGTTTTTGAAGCATTTTTTTTTTTTTTTTGTTATTGGATGTAACAAGTTAAGATATATCTAAAGGAAAATGACTCAGAGTTCGAAAAATTCGAGCTCGAAACGGCTCGAAAAATTCGAAAGGGAGAGAAGAGAAGGGAGGGAGGAGGCCGTCGGCCGTCGGCCCGTCGTCGCCTCGCCTCGCCGCCGCCGTCGCCTCGACCAATTTCAAGAAGACGATAAATCGCCTCCGCCGCCTCAGCAGCTCGTCGGTCGTCTGCCGATCCGGATCGTCTGCTCACTTCTGGCCGCCATGACCCCCCCCACCCCGATTTTATGGCCCTCCTCCAATCCTCCTCCTCCTTCTTCTTCTTCTTCTTCTTCTTCTTCTCCCTTCGTTTTCTTCTTCCCGATCTGCAACAAAGAAAAAAAAAAAAAAAAAAATAGACTCGACACCAAAACGACGTCGTTTTGGTGTCGAGCCTGTATTCGAGCCATATTCCTCGAGCAACGTAGCACTTCCGATATCTAAATTTCAACTATATGTACTAAGTGTTGTTAATAAAAAAATCTTTTCTTTATATATATAGACATCCACAGTAGTGGCTTAGAGATCAAATATCAATGAAAATTCAAAACTTTTAACAGTAAGATTTTTCAAACAAAAAAATATATATTTTTTGATTTGGATTTTTGAAATGTGAATCTTTCAAGAGTAAGATTTTTTTTTTTTAAATTAATTTTAGACAATAGACTAAATAGTCTAATAATTGAATCACCTCAAAATATCTATAAAATATCATATTTTATAAATAAAAAAAATATTTAGAAATTCAAATTGTACACTCCAACACCACCAAAGTGGCAAAGATACCCAAAACCCACACAAACCACACACTAAAAAGGCACTTAGCTATGAAGGAATGAATGATGGAGACAAAAAATGATTTAATTTGTTATTTCTCTTTAGATGGGTGGAAGCAGTTGCAACTAAGTATTTCAGGTTTGTTGAAGTAACTTTTTTTTTTTTAGGAACAGTTGAAGTAACTTCAATTAGTACCAAAGCTGGCAATAATCACAATAAAGGTTGACAATTGACATTTATATTGCTTCTTCTTTAAAATCTTTAGTCCTCTTTTATTTATGCTAACGTAATCTAATCCACATTGCATCAAAAAAATAAAAAAATAAATAAAAAAAAAATCTAATCCACACATCATCCTTATCCTCACTACAATCAAAGTGCAACATCATGCATTCTTTCTTCTTCTTCTTCTTTTATTTATTTTATTACTATTATTATTATTATTATTATTATTATTATTATTATTATTATTGTGTTGTTTTGACAGAACATCTCAACCAAAATGGTCAGTCTTATTTTTATTTGGAGAAGTATCAAATAAGTTGTGTTTTAAAAAAATAATTATAAATTAATAATTAAAATTTAAACTTTCTCATAAATCTGTTATTACTTTTTGAAAGTTATACTCAAATGTAATTTTTTATTTTAATTTTAACTGTTAAATAGAGTTGCCAAAAATAGACATGTTTGTAGGGCTAAGCCAGAAAATGTCAAAAGCCTATTGTCCAAACAAAAGAAAAGCTATGTTACACTCCCTCTAGACTAAATACCAAAAGGAAATTATGTCATTTGTAAATTTCATTATCACAAATGACATAATTAAATATTATGAGAGTTATTATTTTAAAAAAAAAAAAAAAAAAAGTTACAATCAAATATCACTTTATAACCAAATAATTTTTGAATCATAACTAAAATAATATTATAATTAATATCACAATGTATCATAATTAATAATACTATAAGTCATGACTATCAACACAAACATCATAACAAGAAGTGCATTGCCAAACTAAATGAGTTCGTACATGCCAATTTTATGATAAAACTGCCCATCCAAGAGATAGTTTATGAGTCAAGATCCCCTCCTTAACGAATCAGGATCTCCTCTTTGCCTATCCTCCTTGACTTCCTACTTGTTAGGTAATTGGGCCCACTTTTAGGCCTAATTTCAATTATCCGAACCGTTCACATTTTAAGATTTGTTAAGTATATTATACTTGTAAAGAATTAAATTAATCGGATATCAAAAAGCATGTGCCAGAAAACTGTTTATTAAATTTTTTAAAAAATAGAAAGTTAAGGAGGGGTCAAGATCCTCTCCTTAACTTTCCTCCTTGACTTCCTACTTATAGGGTCATTGGGTCCACTTTTAGGCCCAATTTCTATAATCTGAGCCGTTCATATTTTAAGATTTGTTGATTATATTATACTTGTAGAAAAATCCAATTGATCAAATATCAGAAAGTATGTGTTCGGATCATCGAATTAAAAACCATTTCTTCATAGGTTATAAAAATATCTTACATATATGTAAATAAATCAATTTTTAAATAAATATTTCTATCATAAAATTGAATGTACAACACACGCTGCTTTTTCATTCTCTTTTCTTGATAAAATGTTAATTGAAACAAATCAAAAGATTGAAAGACAAAATCTATCAATTTTTAACTAAGAGGCTAAAATAATAATAGCCTATAGTTAACGGGATAAAGTTAGTTTCCCCTTTTTTTAAAGCCCAATTTGTTCTCAATTCAAAAAATAGGTGAGCCATAATTTACTGTTTATTTCATAAATCACGGTTCTAGTTTTAAACCAAACCAAATAATACCATTCATATTTGCAAATATATAAAAATTATTTATATATACCTAATGTCATAACCCTGTTGAGACAACTAAATTGAACAAATTTTTTTTTTTTTTTTTTTTTGGAGGAAAAATTGAACAATGGTTGCTTTGACAATACTTTTGGTTATGAACAGGAACAATTTTTGGTTGCCCAATTGATGTTTCAAAAAAAATGGCACTTTTCTTTTTTTTTTACTCTTAATTTTAATTATGGCATCCTACTCCTTGTTTGAAAAATAATGTTGCATTATTTTGAAATGTTTAAAACATGATGCATTTTGCTTTGATATATTGAACAATATTTTATGAGCAAATTGTGAATAATTGTAGATTGCTATTGCTATAAATTGTGATTTCACACATAATCGAACCATATCTAAGTGGTTTGATTATGTTTGTTTTTTATGATTCAAAATTTATAAAATTATTTCCGTTGTACCTAAAGAAAAAAATTTATAAAATTATAAATAATAGTCTTGTCATTCATTTTATCTAACAAAATAAAAAATCAAACCGTGCTCGCACCTACAACTATGAGCTTGGCGGATTATAAATTAATTTATTTCACCCGAATGAGGCCAACTCCCTCCCCTATGGGTTTGGTGGGTTATCAATTAATCTAACCAACCCCAACGAGGCCAACTCCCCTACCTCGTATCATATTTAGGATAGGGCGGTTGGGAGTTAATTTTGTAATATAAAAAAAAATGCAAAAATTAATAAAAATATAATATATAATAAATAATAATTTGTAATTAATAGGGACATTTACACAAGTTTTAATTTATGAACTTATACAACAAATTTTTTACCTTTAAATTACATTAAATTTTTAATAATCAAAACTGTCCTTCAAATAATGATTGTTTATCATTTATAATTATCTATAAAGGAATATAATAATTTGATATTTATTTTGATTTTCAAAATTTTAAAATATTAATTTTCAAATAAATAAATAAACCTTTTTTTTTTTTAAAAAAAATTTGAAAAAATTGATTTTTTTTTTTTTTGTGCAAAATTGAAAATTTTGTATCTATAAAGGAGCATGATAATGAAGCATTGATATGCAAAACTGAAAAAAAAAAAAAAAATGAAAAACTAATAATGTTTTCAATTTTAAAATTGAAAATAACTGTTAATGTTCTCAATTTTATTAGATAGTTAAATCAAACCAATATGTAAAAGAGCAAAATGATTAATCTTATACTCTGTTTTTTTCATCAATTAGTTAAACAATTATTTAGAACATTACCATGCAAAATTAATAATGTTCTTAGTTTTTTTATAAAAAAAAAAAAAAAAAAATCATAATATTCTCAATTTTACTAAATAGAATTTATTGGTTCAAAAAATTTTAAATAGAACCTGAGTTTCCATAATATTTGTAAATAAGACTTTTAGTTATTAACTCTAATTAATAAATGTAAGATAAGATAAATGAGTAAAAATAAATATTAAGAGTAATATTTTAGTATATTAAAATTATTATATTGAAAAAAATAAAATGATATATATTATATACAAATAAAAATATTTTATAAATATAATCAAGACAAAATTAAACGGGATGAGACGAGAAAAAAACTCCATCCCCGCCTCACCCATCAGCGCTGGGAAAAAATCGCCATCCCCATCGAAGATAGCCCAGTTGAGCCATGGCAAATACGACTGCAAGAAGGGGAGCGACAGATAAACATCCATGGCCCAACATGCTTGCCGTAACCAACATTATTCAAATAATGTCCAAAATCATAATTTGGGCCATGATTTGATGCTCGTCGAGAAAATTCAATGTCTTTGTCGACCCATCTCCCATCTGAGTGAAGCACAACAATACACACACTACACGCATAGGTCTCTTAAATTTTAAAGAATGTTAACAAAACATTCAATTTATTGACAAACATCCAATTTAATCCCAATATCAACATTTTTTTTGAACAGCCAATTATCAACAATTATATCTACACAAATACTGTAAACAACATGCATATACTATATTACACATATAGGGCAAACAAGGCGAAAGAGCAGATCAAAATCATTCGACACATCATATGTTGTTGAGTACTCCTTATAGTTTTTAGAATGGAATTGCTGCAATAGTGCTAACAGGATTTGGCTTTGCGCCATAAAATAACTTGTTAGTGTGCAACGGGGTTAGAAACGAAGTAGATCAACTTGTGGACTGACTTATAGTCTTAACAGCCAATATCACCATCTATCAGAAGCTAATCCACTTAAAACCAGATGACAATTTCCTTGAATAAAAATATATAGTCAATTCTTAGGCCCTAGAGTTGAAGGATGGAATTGGACTAGTAATGAGGTGGGATCCAAAAGAGTTAAAAAATCATGGAAAGTGGTCATGGGATTAAAAGACCCATAGGACTCTGAAACCCCTCCAATGAGGGAACTAGCCACGGAGGTAATAGTATTGTTATCTAATCCTATGGGATTGTAGGTAGAAACAGTGTTATTAAAAGAGATAAGCGCACCAAGGCGCCAAGGTCTCTTGAGGCCTTAGGCACAAGGCGCAAGGTGAGCGCGGGCTTTATCAAAGTAAGGCGCACCATGGCAAGTTAAAATAATATAATTTAATATGAGACATATAAGCAAATAACTAACTGGTATAACATAAACAAAATACAATATTGAACATTTTAAAAAATAAATATCAACAAATATTGCTATTTTAACATAGACAAATGAGTATAAGCATGCATTTCAAAACATAAAACGCGAATATCTATGATCTAAAAGTCAACTAATAATAATATTTCAAGTTTAAGCATGCATTTCAAAACATCAACAAATTAAACCAACAAGAAAAAAAAAAAAAAACAAAGCCCTCAAGGCCTGCGCCTTGGGCTTAAATGCGCTTAGCTCGAGTCGTGCACTTTAATCGCGCCTTGGTGAAATCACCTCGCCTTGACCACTGCAAGGCACAAAGGGTGGGCATGGCTGGGCTTTGCGCCTAGGCGCGCTTATAATAACACTAGGTAAAAATACTATTTTGCTCCTCACTTTACAAAAATAAGAAAGGCATCTCTTATGTAACAAGGGCTTTTAGGTAATTTCATATATCTAATAGTAATCCCCAACTAATATCACTTTATAGTGCACAAACAAACATAACTTATTTTACACCACTAACCGAATACCACCACATTAAGGGCTGGTTTGACATCCACGAAAAAAGACAAAATGTTAAAAAGTTATTAAAAAAGTCAAAAAGTTATCATTATTTACACAAAAAAATATATATATATATATAAACAAATTTTTAAAAAAAAAAGTACAAATCAAGTTTTGGCATGGCAATGATAGTGATGTCTGGTGCTATCAAAACATATATGTATATATATGTGAATAAATATTATTGGAATGATGTGCTGTCAGAAAATATATGTATATAAGCTAAGGTGTCACGGGTACTGTTGGGCCAATGAGAGCCCACAACGGGTCCCGTTTTGATAATCGAAACTGTTTAATGTGTAAAACTCATCGAGTACTATATGCCTATAAAAAATCATGTTGATCGGATATCGATAACTATATGATCAAATCAATTTTATATATATAAAAAAAAATGGACGATGCACAAAGTAACGATTGACAAAAAACTAATCCGATCAGATAACTTTCGACATCCGATCAACGTAATTTTTTACAATTATATAGTATTCAACGAGTTCTACACATTAAACGGTTCCGATTATCAAAACAGGACCCGTGGCGGGCCCCACAGGCCGAACAGCACCGTCCAGTCCGAACAGCACCGTAGGCAATCTGGTCCTAGCTGCCCATCGTATGCATGACAGTACCATCACTGTCAATAGGCATTTATATATGTAGGAGTAATATAGTAATTTTGTTATTTTATACAATATTTTAATATACATTTTTTCGTAAAAAATCAAAAAATTATCCCAAATAACCATATTTTTTTTCCTATACTTTTTAGTCCAAAAAGTCTAAACATACAATTATTTAGAACACCCAAACCACTCCTAATAATCCTCTCGGTTAATCCACTCAATCCCACCGTATTAATAATCCCCTCACTAAAACAAACGGGTGTGTGCTGTTGTTGCAGATCAAAGAGAATGGGGAAGAACATCAAGAGAGAGGGAGACATGGTGAATTTCCAATTTTGCTCATGAAAGTGGTCAAGAAAGGCACACACGTGACAATTTTTCTGGTAAAAATGTCATTGGATCAATTTGACAAAAAGCAAAATATTAAAAGTCAAATATGATACAATTAGAACAAGGACCAAATTGACACTAGCGGAAATTTCAGGGAACAATGGTGTAAGCTGCCATTGAAATACCCAAAAAGGGAAAGACCCAACCTCTATTACTTTCTACACACAAGGCTGCTTGCAAAACCTAAAAGAATTGTATATTTCCTGCAATTTCAATCCTAGAACAATTCCTATTACCTTTTGGAAGGTGGTAGTCCCAAGGATATAATTCAATCTTACCATATATATGTATAGAATATGCATAGAATTGGCTTTGAGTAACTAGCATATTAGGGCACAAGTAAACATTTAACATTTAAATGGCCCAATTGTATTCTAGAGAGTGTTCTAAGTACAAATCTATGTTATATGAGCTCTTCTAAATGTATATGACGTAATAGTGCTAAACATTCTACACTTGAATTAGGATAGGCGACATACATTCGGAATGTATAGTTGAATATTCAACTAACTGGATATTTAGTAATTAAACTATAATTATGCATAAAAATCTCATATTATGCATGAAATGCTTTACGAAACCCTCTAAATACTAATTGAACAGAAAAAAATAAAATAAACTAATTATATTAAGAAATATGAATATTTTGTCATGTCCCAACATCATTGGAAATGGGAATTAGATGAATCCAACACTATGATATATACATGTACCCAACACCCATACCCGTAACAAAATCCATATAACATGTAGAAAGCCATTATCTTACTTGAGCTATTAAAGTCAAAGGCATTTAGGAACATAAAAGATCACTGATGATATATTGTAGTAGCATTATTACATCTCCATTTGTCTTCATTAATTTCATCCCACACAAAATGCAATTGGACCTCTCCAGTTCTAGGTATTCAGCAACCCCACTGTAGTCTGTGTCAAAATAATCTTGATTCATATGCTTTTTCATTTAACAAAAAAAAAAAAAAAGCCAATGACATAGTTAATGACTTGGATACAAAGATACAATGACACAGAAAAAACAAAAGGTAGAAGAAAAAAATTCAAGGCACATACACCAAAATCAATACAGCGTCAATCTACCAACACATGCACGCACACAAAAATCTACATGGAAATTGATACATTAATCGATCAACAAAAATGTAGCGCCATGTGCATTATTATACTCTACAATTAAATCCCAACTTCAATTTGTGACTATGAAATAGAGCATCAGAAAAGAAACCTAATCACCACCAATCAATGTCCTATCGCTGTTCAAATGTAATCCCAATGATTGTCTCCCCTACAAGATCTCAAAAGCCTACTTTTTTGTCTCACCTCAAACCTAACCTAGCCGACATCCTCACATCAAAACTCAAACCTCTGCATGTTCTATCCCCATCAATGTCGTCCACAACTAATTTGTCAATGTGAGTTGATGAAGCAGCCAATGTGGCCTTTATGACCATTTGATTCTTTGTGTTCTTATCAAAAAGAAAGACAATCATCCACATGTCATCCACACGGGATTCCAATTTGCATTTGGAACTATGCTAAAAAATCTTAGATGACTCCTTTTGTACACAAGACTTAATCTTAAAGCATTCCCATATCTTAGCCCTCGAGGCTGTTTCCAGAGTGCAACAACTAGGTCAAATAGAGATAAAGATGATCAACCTTTTTTTTTTTATTTGTTATTTTCCAGATAACACAAGTATAAAGTTGATATAGTCCGTGTTTTAAATTGTTCAGTAAAACGAGGCTTCAAACACGTAAAGGACCATTTCAATCAATCACACATAGTCACAATTATTAGTATCTTAGCCCTACTTATAGAGGTAAATTGACAAGTATGACTACTACATATCTTATGCTAATTTATCTTACAATAAACATGCCTACCGCTGCCCCTCTCTAAGTAAAGGTAAGTCTCTCCTTCAGCTAGAATGTAAGGAAATTGAAAGAAGATAAATGATCCTATATATGACACAACACATGATATTGAGGGGTTGTTTGGGATGATTACGAAAAGATATGTAGAGAAGTAGAGAAGTGATGTGATCCAAAAAAGATAAAAGGATAAAAGAGTATACTCATATAGTGTACCCCAAATAGTGCTGGAATACATTGATTTTCAATTTTAACATTTTTTAAAAAACAAAAATTAAAACATCTTTATAAAATTAATATTACACAAAAAGTTTATTAAGATGGAAAGCAAATTCTTACTTTTACTTTAGCCTAGGTCCCTCACAAATCTGCTTTCCTGATATCAAGAATCTTACGTCAAATTGATTTATGCCCACTTGCATCACATAAAAACGGAATCATATTCTATGGAGCTTCTTGAAAGTTTCCCATCATAGACAAAATTCGAAAAACTTAAAAAAGTCATAAATTAGAAATTGAATTTAAAGGGTGTTTAACACATCAGAAATGCTTAATTGATATTGGTATTGGGCCTAGATGTGAATTGAAGATTTTAGACTTGAATTGTTTATAAATTTACATTGGGATGTAATAGTGGGATAAAATGTAATATCTATTGATACACATTGGCCGATAACATATACAATATGGTATGCAATTTAAAAACCAATGTAGCCTCAAACAAACATATATACAATCAATGAATATCAGCAACTAATAATATATTGAAACCACAAAAAGCTGTACAAAAGTTAACTGATTAACATAAAACCAAAACGCTCGTGCATTAACATTATATCGCAAAAGGTCTAAACCCTAGCTCTCAATCTGTAAAAACACAGTTTGATACTCAGAACAACGAACAGAGGATCCTCAGAAAATTACCTAAATTCATTCAAATGCCAACCCTGCATTCCCTTGCTCCGCCAACCAACGTCCCTCCAGCGCCATTCGACGAAACCCCAACCGTCAAATCTCCGCAATAGACGCTCAAGATACGGTGCCTGGCTCGCCACCAACTGGCCTTAAATCTAACCCTACAGAGCAATCTGACATTGAAATTCACCGTCCCATGACTCTTCCTCTCGCCATTGATGCCCTCAACAGCCCAATCATCAACGTAAGACGACGCCGTAGCGAAACTCGCTCGCAGAGTCGTCTGATTCAGGTCCCCTGAACGAAGGGAGGAGGGTGGTGTCGGAGAGAGACTCGGACTTGTAGAAGACGTAGGCATTGATGTGATCGTAGAAGATGGAGAGCTTGTGGTTAGGGTTTCGGACGGTGAAGCGTACGTCCCATTTGGCGGAGATGAGGGAGGATGGGGAGGAGGAGAGGTTGAAGTTGGAGAGGGAGAGTGAGTCGACACGGAAGTCGGGGAAGCGGGGGCGGAGGACAAGCCAGATGATGAAGACGATGGTGCCGCAAATGATGAAGAAGGCGATGAGGATGGCGAGGAGGCGGCGGAAGAGGGTGGCGCGTGGGTAGTAAGGGTAACGTGGGTTGTAGTAAGCAGGACGAGGCGGTGGGGCGGCGTAAGGGAAACCGGTTCCGGCGGTGGTGGCGCAGCCGCTGGGGTTGTTGCTAGGGGGTAAGCCTGGGGCTGGGTAGCCAGTGACTGGTGGTCTAGAAGACTGGTGATTATCCATGGTTTGGAAGCTTTTTGATTTTTACAGGAAGGAGAGAAGGAAAGAGAGAAACGCTATAGAGAGCAGAGTCGGCACCGAGTACGGAAATTCGGGTTGAGCTGTCGCCTATTGTTTGAAAATTTAAGACTCCGTTTGATAAATAATTTGAATTAAAGTTGCACGTGTTGATTTGAGTATATTGTTTATTTTAAGTTTTTAAATTATAATTTTATATTTATTTTTTAAAGTTTAATTTAAAATATAATTATTACTTTTAAAAATTTATAATAAAACACATAATTTCAAAAATTTTAAAATTCAATTTAAATTAATATTTTAATTTTTTTCATATTTTTAAAATATTTTAATTTTGTTAAGATTTTAAATATTTTAATATTTAAATATGTTACGATTTTTTAAATTTTTTAGTTTTTTGAATATTACTATTTTAATTTTTTAAATTTTAAAATATTTTATAAAAATAAATTCAAACTCTATTTTATAAAAATATTTTTAAATATTTTAATTTTTTTTGTTATGTATTTGGTTACAATTTGAGTATAGAATTGTGAAAGTAGTATGAAATTTCGAATTATGTGTTTGGTTATAAGTTTTAAAAATAATTTCTTAATTGAGTTTTGTTTTATGTGTTTGGTTATGATTTAAGTATACAGTTGTTTTTAAATTTAAAATATTAACATTTTAAATTATTTAAATTTTTTGAATATTTAAATTATTTAAATTTTTACGATTTAAATTTTTTGAATATTTATTTTAATTTTTTACTTATTAAATTTTTTAGATTATTTAAATATTTATGATTTAAATTTTTTGAATATTTATTTTGAAAAAAAAAATTATTTCCTTCGTAATATTTTTAATTAAAAAATTGATTAATGTTATTTTCTGTTAATAATAAATTTTTTTAATTGAATTTTAAAAAGAGTTTGGTTATGAGTGTTGATCAGAATTTTCAATAGTATGAAAGTAGTATATTTTGTTATGAGTTATAATAATTTGAATTAATTTTTAAAAACTATTTTCAAAACTCATAACCAAACAAATTTTCTTACTTCACATGTCAAATCAAACTTTCAAAACTCAATTTCACACTCAATTTAAAACTCAATTCAATACTCTATTCAAAAACCATAACCAAACAAATTTTTTACACTCAAATCATAATTCCACAACTCACAAACTCAAAATACAACTCATACTCTCAAATCATATTTACAAAACTCTACCAAACGCAACTTAAGAGATGTTTGGTTTGATTTTTCAAGAAAAAAAAAAAATTGGCAAAAAGTGTAAGATAAGAAAGATATAAAGGATTAGGCTCATTATATATATATATATATATTTTTTTTTATGAGGGCATTTTTAATGGTGTATTAACTTTTTTTTATTAAATTTGAGTGAAATTTTTTTAAAAAAAATTCTTTGATATTAAGTATTCCAACGGAGGGTTTTGAGACTTCGTCAAACTACCAATCGACTGGCTAGAGTAAATTTTTCACAATTTTTCTTTTTGAGGTGGTTATCAAGGAAGTCGACCGAGAGGACGATCAAGGGGTCGATCGACCAGTGTAATTTTTTCACAAACTTTTACATTGAGGTGGTCATTCGAGGGGACATCCAGTAGTGAAAATTCAATAACAATAAATAATAATTTGATGAAAGACACATTGGTCATCAATTTGAATTAAAGAAAAATGAAATCATAGATTTGATACCAATTTGATAAAACCGTTGGAACTGATGATAAGCTTGATACACGGTTGTAGATGGTCTGAGAGATTTATCATTTGTAAAATAATTTGGTGAGAAATTTTTTTGTTGTTTGAAAGAACATTTTGTTTCTAATTTTACCCCTTAATTTTTATTTGTTGGCTTTTTTTGACTATATGTTCAAATTTTATATTTATCTTTTCCAATTATTTTTTATCTATTCAAATGTTTTGTCTATCTGTCCAAATTTTTTTTGTCTATCTATTCAAATATTTTTTTATCTGTAGAATTTTTTAAACTATATGTTGATTTTTTTTATCTGTTGAATTTTTATTACCTATTTTTTCTATCTGTTCAAATTTACATGATTTTCAAACTTTCTCTCTATCTATTTATCTTTCTACTTCTCTTTTCTTTCTTTATCTGTTGAAATAAATCTATTCATATTTTATTATTTGTTCAAGTTTTTGAACAAATCTGTCCATTTTTTTTTAATCTGTTGCAACTTGTTTCTTTTTCATCAAAAACATTCATCACTATCATCATCAACACTACCAACAACAGCAACAACTATAAATAAATAAATAATTGAGATTTCTAGTCATAGTACTGGTGGATAAGGAAAATTGTAGAGGTTTTGAATTTGAAGCAGAAGACATCTTTGCTTTAACAGCTTGAGACTTCTTAATAGAATCCATTAGAACCAATGTCAAAACTAGGTCAAAATCCGATACCATCTCCGTTAAATTACTCTTCTCACTCCCTAAAAAATACCTAGAAGAACCAACAAGGCTCATCAAATCACTACCACTCTTCATTTTCGCATCACACACAAAGGTTTTCTTACCGTTTGATTTTGAAGAGCTCTTCTTAGTCATTTGATCTTTTGATTTTGACGATGAGCTTTTTCGACTCTTATGATGGAGATGATTGTAGGATATTAGAGCTATAGCCAGTGGTTAAGAAGTGCACGGCAGAAGAGAGAGAGGGATTAATTGATGCGTTTTGCGTCTCTGATGATGGGATATTGGACTGCCAAACAAATTATGATAAACTACGATTGAGGGAAGCGGGTGTAGTTTGCGCGGTAGATCTAGTTCCAAATCTAGACTGTGGTGGAGTGGCGGAGGCAGTAGTAGAGCGATGGTAAAAAAGGAAGGAGGGAGAAGTTGCGGAGATGGAGATGGAGGAAGAGAGAGAGAGAGAAAGAGAAATTGACTTGTGAACTTCCATTATCAGATCTAAAAAGATAAAGAAGTTGAGGCGTAATGAAAGAGACAGACGACCGATGGTGGCAGAAGGAGATCGGTGGCTAAAGAATAGTGACGGATGAGCAATAATCGAAGAGCAACGATGAAGGAGAAGTAGTGGAAAAGCTCAGATATGAAGCTTCGACGATTTTCATTAGTGGCGATGCAAGGTTGACGACGACTCCAATGACTACAAGAGAGAGAGAGAGAGAGAGAGGGTTTGAAGAGAGAGAAAAGGGGTATGGTTTGAAGAGGGAGATAGAGAGGGAGGGAGAGAAGATTGTGTTGTATGATGTTTGTCTGGTTTTACGATATATAGGCCATTTTGTAAGAGCTTGTCCTTACGAACAAAATATTTTAATGCCTAACCTTTGAGCAAGGAAAATTTTAAACTGGATGTTTAGAGCAAGTGCTCTTTTCAAAATTGGGTTAATTACAATTTTTTTTTTAAAGTTTTACGCGTTTTTCATTTTAAATTTAGTATTTCAATTTCGACAAATTAAATATTAGAGTTCATTCGTATTTCAATTTTCCCTCTCTGTCTGTATAAGTTAACGGGAAGGGGGTTTAAAGTTAAAAATACTATGATTTAAATTGAGAAACACGTGAAACTTTGGTGTTTATTTTGTAATTAACCTTTTTTTGTTTTCAGTGATTTTAATTTTAAAAAAATGGTTAATTACAAAAAAAAATTCGTAAGTTTCACTCATTTTTCCCTTTAAATCCCTTCGCTGTTTTACACGGATGAAGATGGAAAGAGGGGATAAATTGAAATATGGATGGAACTCTAGGGTTTTATTTATTGAAATTGAAACACTAGGGTTTAAAGTGAGAAAGGCGTAAAACCAGAGAGTCATTTTTTAAAAAAAAAAATTTAACCCTTAAAAATTTGTTTTTTTAAAATTAAAAATTAATTTATAAAAAAATTGAAGTGCTTAGTATTATTTTTTTGGAGAGTATAAATTAGTGTGTTAAGTTTGTAAAAAAAGTTGTGAAAAAATATTTTTAAAAATTAATAAATACATTAAAATATGTAAAATATACTGAATTCTCGTATTTTTTTATTTTTATTTTTGGTATTTAATGATTTTTTAAAAGTTTTTTTCACAAAATTATACTTTTATGTCTATTTATGTTAGGTGGGTCTAAAAATTAACAAAAAAAAATTACTTAAAATATTAAAAAAATTCAATAAAAACAAAAAAATACGAAAAATAAGAAAGTTGAATTTTTTGAAAAGTGTTTTTGGAAAACCAAAAATAAGCAAAGTTACTTTTAAAAAGCTTAAAAAATATTTTTCATATTTATTTTTGTCAAATTAATTTTTATTTTTCTAAAAAAAATCAACAAAAAATTTTAGAAACATAAACCAAACATGGTCTAAGTCAAAAAAAATTTTTTTTTTTTTCCATCAAATTTAAAATTGATAAAAAGTGCTAAAAAAACTATCTCCAATCATTTAAGGGAAGAATATTTTTTCCATCAAATTGTTCATGTAATTTAAATTTGATCAAAATTTTAAAAAGATAAATAATTATAGATGATTTTTTTCCCTATCAAATTTGATTAAATAAAATTTTGGAATAAAATAAAAAAAAATTTAAAACACTTTCATGAAAATTTAATGGAACAGTTGGAATAGTTCAAATCAAATTTTTTTTTTTTTCCTCAAATTTAGAATTAAATTATATAAAAGAAAAATAAAGGGTTAGAGATGCTCTTATATAAGATAGATGTCAAAATGAATCAACGGGACTAGCCTAACTAATCAGAATTCATGCACTTTAGATTAATGATTCGAATCTCCCTACGTACGTGTCGGTCTTATTTCCCTTGTAAATATTAGGCTTTCTTCCCGACTTTAAAAGTCATTTTATTTTTTATTCTTGTATTGATTATATTATTATATTTAATCACACATGAATCAAATAAATAAAACATAAAATTTTGTTTTGCTTTGTTTAGAGCAACTTTAATAATATTAAAAATATCACCTTATTTGGTTTGTAAAATTGAGTTTTTATTTTTATTTTTTTTTTTTTTATATTTTTAGTCAAAAATTTTAATATTTTAAATTTTTTTTTATTTTTAAGATACACTTAAAAAGTATAATATTTATGAAAAAATCTTTAAAAAATTCATCAAATACAAAAATATAAAAATTTAATATATTTTTGTATCCTTGTGTATTTATTAAAATTTTAAAATATTTGTTCCCAAACATTTTACTTTTTAGGGTGCATCTAAGCTATGCGCACTAAAAACTAAAAAAAAAAAAAACCTACTTAAAATATAAAAAAAAATTCACCAAAAATAAAAAAATACGAAAAAAAAAATTCAATTTTTAGAAAATCTATCACAACCAAACAAGTATTATTCAAACTCAAAAATTAGACCCAACCAATCACTCTCATGTGTTATTTTTCTCTCTCATATTTTTTTAATAATTATCAATTAATTATCTCATTTATTATTGAGTCTAGAAAGTTGGTTATAAAAAAGTTGACTTATTTATCAATTTTTTTAGAGATTAAATATCTTTTATGTTGAAATCTAAGTTTGAAAATTTCAATTTATCTCCAAACGTCCATGTGAAATTATAGCAATGTCAAATTGTTTGTCAAATTCAACATAAATTTATTTATTTATTTATAGATTAGAGAAGAAAGGAAACCTTCTATTAGAAATACATGAATTCTGATAATTAAACTAACCAATAAATAGATTTTACTCTTGTGTAATGAACAAATGGCATGGTGCAAATCATAGAAATCCAAATTTGTGAATTCAAAATAGATGAGTACTACAACTAATAATGGTGCTTCACAAACAAATTGTGAAAGTTTAGACACAACACAAAAATGATTCCTTGCAGTGCAATTTTGTTTGTACGCAACGTTGCGTATAGGAGAGGAAAAGAATAGCTTTGGTGGGATGCCAAAGTGACAACACACACAAAATATATTCATAACAACGTGGTTTGTAATGTGTTAGACAACCACCAACAGGTGGCAGCTGATAAAATGATTAACAGATTTATGTTAAATAAAATATGAAAGTAAATAAATTCATATAGAGTAAGAAATAGTTGGGTTGGAAGATTAAGAGGCGTGTAGTCACCGCTCTAAAACCATTATTTCTCCTCACAGAAGGTATAACTAGAGTGCAAGGGTTCCAAGAGATAAAACCCAAACGCCACTTTCCTCATCCGATAATCATGACCACCAGGAAGACATGAACGAGTTATGAATCATAGTTGTCAAGAAATACAAAAGATGGATCAAACTATACTCTTCAATAAAATTTCAATATATCTTATACTCTTGTGTGTCTCTTCTTTTCTAATGTTTTGGAAGAGAGAATAATTTATATAGTTGAACACTTTCTCAGAATGAAAACATAACAATTAACCATTACATAATTACAATAATAAAATTTAATAACATTTTTACAACCGAAATATTTAAAACCAATATTAATGCTAATAACGATCAAACAAATTAAATAGAAATAATTAATTTTATTTTTATTAAAATTTCAACAATCCCCTACTTTTAATAAAAATAAAATTTTTGATAATACCATAAAGCTAGTCACACACACAACACTGGTATTGGACATCAGTTGGCGGATTAGTGTTATTGGACATCAGTTCATAGATTAGTACTCTTAAAGGCTATGCACTAGATCTTGATTCTTATGGGGTTACTAAAGACTAGCTCAAGTCTCCAAGTCGCGGCCTCACGACAACTCCTACTTAGAAGAACTCTCCAAAGGTACTGTAACGCCTCCAAATTGATTAAATTAAAACATTTCTCATAACCTGATTAATCTAAAATCTTTCCAAACCAAACAATAACATCAATCTCAAAAGTCCCATTTTCCATTGAACTACATATCAAATATTACAATTTTCATATTCTTGATTTAGTTACAATAACATTGTCATGGTTCAAGAAGCTAAATGAATAAACAAATAATAATGCCTTAAGGGCATACAATCATCAAGGCATGGCCTTGTTACAATCAAATGGACACACGGTCCCAAAACACATATGCTCGGAGCTTCCATATAACACATCCATGAGCCTTCGAGCCCCAACAAAACAAAGAAGTCCACCTCTTTCTCATAGGGGTGATTGCACAGTATCAATTCCTGAAATTGTTAGATAGGAGTGAACTAGATGAGTAGAAATACCTTTAACAAAGTATCTAATTATTCAAAATTCATATGGCATTATCACAGCCAAAACTTAGATATTATAATTTCCATGAAAATCACATTTCAACATCGGGGGGGTAAATACACCATGAAGTCCCTATAAAGAGTCCCAAACCACATATACAAGTCATTTCCCATTAAAACTATCTCCACATTTAGTGATTGTTATACGGCAGGACACGGGCGTCCAAAATCATCTGTTTTTTCACTTTTACTGACTACAATACAACAAGACCAGTGGGCACCCAAAAACATTTTTCCACATTCGTTTGACGATAAGCTCAAGACAAAGCAATTGGGCACCTTGACTGCGCAGGTACCAAATACAACACAACTTAAACCAAACCCGACTCACTACTCGGACTCCCATACTATTACCACCCCCTTAAATAACCTTTTCCAAGATTTCCACAAATTTCAAGAATTTATATATCCATGAGAACAAAGGTAAATATCACCATTCAAATAACTGAACTATTATGGAGACATAATCTTCATATTCCAAAGAAAAATCTCAAAAGCTTTCAATTTCATGAATCTCAAGTAAAAAGACATCTCATTCTCATAATTCAATCATAAATTTAAAGAATTGAAGATTTATTCCATTTGAGCATATCATTGTTCAATTTCAAAAATTAGGGTTTTTATTAAATTTGGGGCCTTTGCCCCTTCATAATGTAAAATGCTATTTTTCAACTAAAGTTTTCATAATCCATAAACATTAATATAAATTTTGAAAAATATATGAGAAATTCCATTTTTGAAATCAAAACCCATTTCTTTGTAAACTCAAACATCAATCATAAAACCAATGTCACAATAATACCAATAAACATCCTCAAAGTAAAGAGGTACCAAGTTAAAAGTAATTTTACCTCTAAGATGAGAGTAGAGAAGCTAAATCAAGAGGATTCCTTCGAAAATCCAAAATCCAATCTGTTAAAAATGTTGATCTTCACTTGTTCTTCATTTTTAATGCAAGATCCATGGTGGATTGTTGGTGAAAAATGAGTGACATCAAGGTTTGGAGGTCAAGGGTTTCGGGTGTGGAGGAGAGAGAGAGAGACAGAGAGAAGAAAGGAAGAAAGAATAAAGATTTTGGGCCAAAAACTCACTTTAAAGTGTCTGATACTGACCAGACCACTTGAGTGGTCAAAGCTTGGCTCGAGTGGTGAAAAAAAGCTCCCAGAATCTTTGAAATTTGCATAGACCTCTCGAGCGATGAAAAGCTCGCTCGAGCGAACTTGCTTCCAGCACAGATACTCAAATTTCAAACAAGCATAACTCCCTTGCCCGGACTCCATTTTAAGTCGTTTTTGTGTCCAAAGTGGTTTTAGCCTTACATTCAAATTCAAAGTGTGGAAAGAGAAAAGGGCAAAAGAGTGAAGAATACTCATGGGACAATTATTCGAATCAATGTTTTTCGTTCAATCTTACTTTACCATTATGATACCACCTCAATCAATATTCCAAAATGAAGCAAAGAGGCTCCAAGCACAAAATGTTACAATCTGCCCCGCCTTAGGAAATTTCGTCCCTGAAATTAAACAGTTCAAGATCTAAAGTTTAGACAAATCCAAATGAAACAGAGATTGGACTAACACTCCCACCAACTAATCACAAATGACTTCTACTCAACAAGAAGTTCCTAGAAGATTCTCCCAATGCAAAATATTCCATGTGATGAACTAGAAACAAGTTCCATGAAAGAAGATAAGGCAACCTAAAATATAAAGGGTAGAATAATCCCCAATAAAATTACAATCACCACTCTAAAATCTAGTTCAAAATCTAAGGTTAACTCTCATATTTTCAAGTTCCACATTTAATATTTAGATCACTCCATATGATACAAATAACAACACTCAAGTGGTATGTCTTTCCTCTAATTTATCCATAAGGATTACCAAGGCCTACTCAACTCGAACAAGCGACTCCCATTACGTATGGGTCCCTATTTAGCAAGATTAAACAAAATGGTCACGAGTACCTCTAACAAGCCACAAGAACCCATCGATTCCACAAAACTAAAAGTCAAGGGTAAAAATCTCATTAACTTACCCTACAGTGCTCCTGCCTTAAACATACTCAACTTCTAGAGGATGACTCTCGGTTGTCTAATGACGTAGAACTTTAGAAAAAATAGTTCTCACATCACATTCACACTCCAAGAAACAATTACTGGTGACTTGGCAATCCAATTTTCAAAAGAATATCTCACATTACTTTAGAAGTCCTCAATCTCCTCTCATGAATAGAAAATAAAGAGAAGGAAAAATTTTATGATAGGAATTCTATCTGCTAATCATGGCCTTTCAACGAGATACAACCCAGCAAAATCAAAGCACCATAGACCATGTTTTTGCAATACAACTAGCGTTCCATATCCACACATTACTCAACTACGTTATTGAAATACTCAAAAGTTAATAATACCAAAAACAATATTTTTAGTCCTTTGAAAATTGAAGGGATTCAAGACTGGTATAAAACTATATATATATATAAAGGAATGTTTTAGATACATAACAGTGAATGGTAAAAATGAAGAGTTTGAAAAAGGACAATTTTGTCAAAATGGTTAAGGTTTATACATATCATAAGACTCGATATGACCATTTCCTGACTATTTTTCGGTTTACTCACTAGTTTATTCATAACAATAAATTTTCACTTCTGGCAAAATAAGGTCATACCTAATAGGAAAACTTTGTTCTCAAACATATTTCAACTGGTGATTGCCGAGCATCACCCAACCAAGGATTCCCTCGCCATCACCGTGATGTCACAACCCTATCACAATTATACCGACAACAACAATTCAAAATAATAACAATAAGGTTACAAATTTCCCCCACAACTTGGGAAGTTGCATTCCCCCACAACAGATAATTTTTGCTCATAACTTAGGAAGTCGCATTCCCCCACAACTACCATTACAAATTTCAAGCTCACAAAAATAATCTATCATAACTATTCCATCTTGGGGATCACACACGACCAACTAGAAACAATTATCAGGCAATTTGCACAACTCGTCACTCCCTTGAGTGATACACACTCACCAAACAATCAATTCCCATTCACACACCTCATTTCTAGAATTTGAATAAGTTCTGGGTGAGTCCCTGTCAACCTCCCTTGCCCGGACTCTATTTTAGGTCGTTCTTGTGTCTAAATCGATGCCCCGGAAACAAGCTTTCCAATGGTTCTAGCCTCACATCCAAATTCAAAGAGAAAAGGGCAAAAGAATGAAGACTACTCAAGGGACAATTATCCGAATCAATGTTTTTGGTTCAATCTTACTTTACCATTATGATACCACCTTAATCAATATTCCAAGATGAACCAAAGAGGCTCCAAATACAATAATAAGAGTGACAAAAGTAATCCCATGAGTTCAAGAAGCATAAAATGTTACAGGTATAATGACATAATGCACTTTCAGGAGATTGTCTATCTTGGATTCATTCAGGGTAAAAACCCTCCTAACTAGTCACTTCTTTAGCATTACTGCCTTTGGGATGAGTAGGAGATCAACCTTGATATGGTGTCTCCTAAAAAATGAATGCTGAAATCAAGTCATGCTATATGGATTGTTTTTACCCATTGAACTTTATTCATGAGATCTCCAATCACAAAAGATGAGTTACCTCCCGTGTGACTTCCTAATGGGCTTACACTCATCTCCTCGACAAATAATGATCTAGCCTCAATGTTAGTCCATAGGCAAAATTCATTTTCTAGCTTTTCAAGCCTAGCTTGTTGATCAACAATGTATTTCTCCATCTCATGGAATATATAATTATTAATCATTTTTCATTGTAGCACACATCCGCTTATATTTACACACCTCAAATATCAATTACTCAACGTGTCAAATGTTCTTCACACATACGCCGTGGGTGGTTTTTACACCTCGGAGGTTTAGTCTCCTTAGGTACGATAACCCTATAGTTCGGACTCCTGAGGTTCTGAATCTAGTTTCACAAGTGCAATGTGAAACAGAAAAAAACACAAATGAGAATCAA
This sequence comes from Camellia lanceoleosa, assembly GCA_025200525.1. NCBI lineage: Eukaryota > Viridiplantae > Streptophyta > Magnoliopsida > Ericales > Theaceae > Camellia > Camellia lanceoleosa. Next base: position 84,936,955 of record CM045768.1, on the reverse strand, counting down.
AATTTGACAAATCTTAGAAAATTCATTAACCATCAGAGATGCCAAAAATAGACTGGTTTGTCAGATTTCAAAGTTGTTACCTAAATACTTTTGAGAAATTTAGAAAATGCGTGACTCGTGTCAAATGCCACTTGTCCGTCATAACCAAAGTGTCTCGACTTTGGAACTTAGGTATGAGAGGGGAAGGTCATGAATTGAGCACCCCACTCACCCGATCAAAGATCGGTCTCTACTAATCATAATGTGATTTTTCTGTACATTATATGTTCATGCTCTGATTATACTAACATTACTATGTGAGACATACAAGTATAAACCACGTCACTTATTTTGGAATGCTTTGATTTCATGTTTGTTTGAAAAGAGTTTTGAATATGTGCTACTTGAATGAAAAAGTAAGCTCATATGTACATTAATCAAAATCATCCCAACTTAAGCGAAATGGCCTTCATCCATAGGCATTCGAAGAGATATTTTAAATAAGCACTTAGCCTCATGTTAGTATGCTTGATATGGCAACACAAACACACATGCAATATGTTAAAGCAAAAATGCTCACCTAGTACTCAACCCAGGCAAGCCAAAGAGAAGAAGATAATTAGAAAAATGCATGTTCCTAAATATGCAAAGTGACTAATGCAACAAATACGAAAATCCAACTACGAAGTTCAGTTTATTTAACATGGTACATGTATCAACTCAAAGCCTGTGATAACGCACGTATTCAAGTAAATAAGAAATGATAATGTTATTAGAATGATGAACCGAACTCAATGCATGCAAAAATTGATACAAATCATGGCAATGATATGAAATGAAAAATATGATGCTACGATGGTAAGCATATAAATAAAAGGGAGAAAGAAATGGGGGTTGGAAGATATACAAATATTACAAGTTTGCCCTCGCACAAGAAGGTCTAAATGAATGTCCTAATTAAACTAATTATTACAACACCCAATGAATTAACTAAATTATTACAAACACAAATAAACTAATTAATTATTACAAGTCCAAATGGAAGCAAAACTAATATTAAAACTACTAGTCTAATGGATTCGAACGGGAGGTGAGGAACCGCGTGCGCACAATCGAGAACATCCTTCGGAAACCTCTTTGTTTGTTGCCAGAATCTGCTTTGTTTGCAGTTAGAAAATTACTCTGTTTTGGCCTCAGATTTTGCTCTGTTTTGTTGTAAAAATGCCAGTGCCTGTACAAAATAGGTGGCTGGCTAGCCTTGAGAAGTGATCGGTTGTGAGAAGTGGCCTTACATCTAAATTCTAAGTGTACAAAGAGATATGCCCAATTTAATGAAAGCTGTTCATTTCTTTCTTAACGGTTTGATGCCCAACCTTTCCCCCAACTAGTTTTCTTCCATTCTCTCCTATTTCCTTCAACTTCAAACCTATAAATAAGATGTTTTTAAATAAATTTAAAAGAGTTCACCTCCCTTCCATTTATTTCCACTTTGTCCTTACTTGGTTTACCGAAAAGTGCAATATTTTAAACGAAATGCGAGCCTTGGAATATCATAGAAACATTTGAAAAATATTTCGAAAAAGAGGATTTTAAAGTCTAAAATAGTTTAGTAAAAATGGGGTGTAAGGTTGGGATTAAAAGCTCAAAAACCGAAGTGCTTTGTTGAAGATTTAAATGATTGTACAGCATCACTTTTCATTATCGAGTGTTCAACCTGAGGCGTCCAAGTCTTACGGGCAGTAAAAAATGGGGTGTCTATAGTTGCCCCTCTTCAACGAGCTCGAAGTCATGAAATGACGTAAGTGAATGTCAAAGTCCGAAGACGACCCATTTTGACAAGGCTGTAAGACTTGGGCAGTAAATTCCCAGGAAATTTCCCAGGAAATTTTCAGAAAATTACTCAGTAAATTCTCAATAAATTACTCAGTTAATTATCCATAAATTACTCAATAAATTTTCAAGAAAATTCTCGAATTCCTCAATAAATTACTTAATAAATTCTCAAAGAAAGTATTCAATAAATTTTTAGTAAATTACTCAATGAATTTGCAGAGACCCTAATGTTTGGTAACTACACTTGAAACCCTCGCCTTAGGTTAATAGCATTTTAGCCCCTAGTTTCGTAAAAATCAAAAGTGGTCCAATAAAGGATAATTTTCTTGTATATTATCATAATTAAATCATAAAACACAGCTTTATAATTGGAAATACCCTAAAACTAGGTTTTTATTTATTTGCCTCCTAGTTTATAAATTAATTCGTACATTTTATTTTTGTTTTTGTTGTTCTTTCATTTATTATTTATTTGAATATTTATTATTTGTTTGAATAGAATATTATTATTTATTTGAATATGTACATAGGTGTTATAAATAATATTTTGGGAGAAAATTGGTTGAAAAACAAAATAAAAAAAATATCTAGATATTTATAAGTTTTCTTAGTCATTAAGCTAGAAGGGTAGAATAGTCTTTTAAACCCAAATTCATGACCTATAAATTGAGATCATTGTCTCAATTTCCACTCTCACATTTCAGCCCAGGGAGAGGGTGAGAGAGGGAGAGTGTGATTAGGGGAAGTAGAGAAGAAAAAAAAAAAAAAAAGAGGAAGAAAAGGTGACTCAAGATGGTAAGAACACATCTCTCTTCTCTTCTCTTCTCCAATTCTTTCACCTATCTCATCCTATTGTCTAGATGCCCTCTTGTGTTGAATATTAATGGTATATAGGGTTTTTGATGTGTATGAAAGTGTGGGCTTAATTTAGTGACTTTGCCTTACAAATTTGTCAAATTATGCACTACTGTAACTTTTCTAATTTAAAAGAAATATCAAATCTATTTATTTCTCAAATCTGAATTTATTTTAGGCTATTTGGTGTGTTTAGAGTTTGTGATAATTTTATTAGCCCCTAATTATGTGGTTTTAGGGCTTGGATGTTTTGTTTAAAAATCTGGTCCTAAGTCTCTGAAAAATAGTCCACTTCTTTCAATTTTATAAAATTCCAAAAAAATCATCTCATGTTGGTTCTTCTGTCAAAATTTAGAATTCTGAGTCCTCTTTCCAACAGAATTTATTCGGGTGAAAATCATCAGGTAGATTGAGAGGAAAGCTAGTTTTCCCAAAGGGTGACAAATCTGGATAGGTTTTCGAATATAGCTTGTAAATGAATTTCTGGAGATGTTGTGCAAATTCTGAGAATTGGAACTGAAACTAGACAGGTTGATTATTGTTTCTGTGCAATTTCAGCCCCTAATTTGACCTGGAAGTATTTTTACCAAAGCATTATTGTTAGGCCTGCAGAATTGAATAGTGCTGGAAATTGTGTTTTATTGTGTTATTTGTCTCTAAGTGTTTCAAAGCATTCATAATGTTGTTTGCTTGCTTTACCATACTTATGTATTCTTATCATGGGTTATATTTCCTCTCTTATGTTTGTCTCATGCTCTTTTATATTACCGAATTACCGAATGTGACTAACTTACTTGGCAAAAGATCTAATGAACGGGAAATGATAAGGGGTTGGCAATGAGTGACGTTCACTCTTGTGTTTCAGAATGGTGTATGTAATATACATGTCCATGGGATGAATTATGATGGGATTAATACCAAATGAGTGAAGTCTTGCGCAAGCGGTCTAAGTGAGCCCCTAAGTTGACACGGATGTATTCAGACTTTATGTGGTGGTTTCAGGGTGTAAGCAAGCCCTTTGGTATGATATGTACAAGGTGTAAGCGAGCCCTAGGTGCGATTTGGTATGGTATATGCAGGGTGTAAGTGAGCTCTAGGCACGATTTGGGTGTAAACGAGCCCACTTGTTTGGCCGTCCCTTTTTGAGGTTCATCAATGTCACTGACCGATAAATAATTGGGAAGTGGGCATAGGTGGTAAGGTCTGCAAAGCAACAACAGGGAGAGTTCTAAATAGTTCGGTGTTCAATCCTTGTGGTTGGGTAGAAGGATCCCTTTGGGGGATTCTGGATGTCTAGTCTAACTACTAATTCATAAAACCTTCTTATAATATTGTATGTTATGTTACCCAATTTGTTTTGTGTATAGTTGATTGGTTGATAGAAGATATGAGGGTGTGTGTGTTTTTACTGGATATTCCAAGCTCATGGCGTGTCATACTAAATGATAAAGCAGTTTACAATGGTGAAGGTTATTTCGAAGGCAAATAAGATGAAGTGTTGGAGTTGTGGTTCATTTGAAGACTTACACTAGTTTTTTTTTTTTTCCTTTTAACTTTTGATTTGGCAATGTTTTGGTAATCTTGTAATGGAACATAAATGAATTATCTGTGATATTAACTCTGGTTATATATATATATATATATAAAGATGTTTTGGTTATCTATCCTACTTGTGTTGTATTATTGTACGTATTTAACCGCTCTGAAGTTGAGGCATTATAGAATTCTCTGTAAATTCTCAATATATTACTCAATAAATTCATAGTAAATTACACAATAAATTCCTAAGAAAATTGTTCAGTAAATTATTTAGTAAATTCTCAGTAAATTACTCAGTAAATTCTCAGTAATTCCTTAGTAAATTATTTAGTAAATTCTTAGCAAATTACTTAATAAATTTCTTTGTAAATTCTCAGTACGTTACCCAGTAAATTGTTAGTAAATTACTAAATAAATTCCTCAGTAAATTATTCAGCAAATTACTTTGTAAATTATTTGTAAATTACTAGTAAATTACCATTAAATTCTCAGTAAATTACGCTGTAAATTCTTTGTAATTTCACATTAAATTCTCAGTAAATTACTCTTTAAATTTTGAGTAAATTACTCAGTAAATTTTTAGTAAATTACTTAGTAAATTCTCAGTAAATTACCTGAAAATTACTCAGTAAATTCTTAGTATATTGCCCAGTAAATTCCCTATAAATTCTCAAGAATTACATAGTATATTTTTCAGAATTACTAAAGTAAATTACTTAGTAAATTCTTAGTAAATTACTCAAGAAATTCTTAATAAATTACGCAAAGAAATTACTCATAAATTCTCGATATTATGGGTTGGTTTGGGATGTCCTAAAAAGTGCACTTTTGACTTATTGGTGGGTTTGGGTTAGGTTTGGGTTGGGTTTGATGTGATGTGTTAGAGGTGATGTGATTTAAATAAGATGATGTGACTTAAATAAGATAGTGACTTTTAACTTTTTGACTTATTTAGGTTATGCCAAATTCGGTAAATTACTCAAGAACTCTAAGTAAATTTTGAGAAATTACTCATGAATTCCAAGTAAATTACTTAGTAAATTCTCACAAAATGTCTCAGTATATTCTCAATAATTACTTAGTAAATAGCTAGTAAGTCACTAAGTAAATTCCAAGGAAATTACTCAGTAAATTCTTCGTAAATTATTAGTAAATTCTTAGTAAAATACTTAGAAAATTCTCAATAAATTACTTAGTACATTCGAGAAATTACTCAAGATATATTCCCAAGAATTACTCAGTAAATTCTCAATAAATTCCTTAGTAAATTACTCAGAAAATTCTCAACAAATTACTCAGTGAATTCTCAGTAAATTACAACATAAATTACTCTGCAAATTCCCACTAAATTACTCAGTAAATTCTCAGCAAATTCCTCAATAAATTTCTCAGTAAATTCATTTTAAATTACTCAATTAATTCACATTAAATTCTTAGTACAATACCCAATAACTTCTTAGTAAATTACTCAATGAATTCACAGTAAATTCCCGGTAAATTACTAAGTAAATTGCTCAGAAAATTCTCCATAAATTACTCAATAAATTCTACATTAATTCCGCAATAAATTCTCAATAATTTACAATAAAATTCCTCAGTAAATTCTTAGTAAATTACTAAGTGAATTTCTAGTAAATTCCCAATAAATTACTTAGAAAAATTCTTAGTAAAATACTCTGTAAATTCTGAGTAAATTACTCAAAAAATTTACAGGAAATTTCTCATAAAATTACTCAGTAAATTCTTCGTAAATTATCAATAAATTCCTCAGTAAATTTTTAGTAAATTCTCAACAATTTATTCAATAAAGTTCTCAGGAAATTACGTAGTAAATCCCCCATAAATTCTCAGTACATTACTCAGTAAATTCATAGTAAATCACTCAATAAATTATTCAGTAAGTCACTCGATAAATTCTCAGTAAATTCCCAGTAAATTACTCAGTAATTCCTCAGTAAATTACTCAATAAATTTCTCAGTACATTACCCAACAAATTACTCTATAAATTCCTCAGTAAATTATTAAGTAATGTACTCAGTAAATTATTAAGTAAATTACTCAATAAATTTCAAGTAAATTACTTAGTAAATTTTCAGTAAATTTCCATTAAGTTCTCAGTAAATTACGCAGCAAATTCTCAGTAAATTACTCTTTACATTCTGAATAAATTACTCAGTTAATTCCCAGTATATTCCTTAGTAAATTCCCAGTACATTACTTAGTAAATTGCTCGGTAAATTACTCAGTAATTCCTCAGAAAATTCCCAGGAAATTACTTAGAAAATTCTTAGTAAATTCCTCAGTAAATTCTTCTGTACATTCTCAGTAAATTACTTAGTACATTTTTCATAAATTACTCAGTAAATTCCCATAAATTCTAAATAAATTCTCAGTAAATTACTCTGTCTATTCCTAGAAAAATACACAGTAAATTCTCCATAAATTACCAGTAAATTCTCAGTAAATTACTCTGTATATTCTCAATAAATTATTTAGTAAATTCCTAGTAAATTAACAGTAAATTATCTAGTAAATTATAAGTACATTACTCAGTGCATTATAAGTAAATTGTCAGTAAATTAGTTAGAAAATTATCATTAAATTACCCGTGAATTCTTAGTAAATTACTCTGTAAATTACTTAGCGAATTCTAAGTAAATTACTTACTTAATATCCTGTAAATCACTAAGTAAATTCCAAGTAAATTACTCAATAAATTTGTAGTAAATTCCTCGAAAATTACCAGTAAAGTCTCAGTAAATTATTCAATAAATTCACAGTAAATTACTCAGTACATTCCCAATAAATTATTCAGCAAATTTTCAGTACATTCCTTAGTAAATTACTTAGAAAATTCTCAGCAAATTACTTAATAAATTCCTCAATAAATTACTTAGTGAATTCCCAATAAATTCTCAATAAATTCTTATTAAGTTACTAGCAAATTGCACTTTCAATTTTTGGTAAATTACTCAGTAAAATTCTCACTAAATTCCTCCGTAAACTATTAGTAAATTACTTATTAAATTCTCTGTAAATTACCAGTAAATGCTCAGTAAATTCTTAGTAACTTCCAAGTAAATTTTAGTAAATTATTAGCCAATTCTTAGTAAATTTCTCAGTAAATTACTTAGCAAAATTCTCAGTAAATTCTTCAAAACTTATCAATAAATTACTAGTAAATTTTCAGTAAATTACTCACTAAAATCATAACAAATCACTCAGTATATTCTCACTAAATTCCCAGCAAATTGCTTAGTAAATTCTCAATAAATTACTTAGTAAATTCCCAGTAAATTACTTAGTAAATTTTCAGTAAATTACTCAGTAAATTCTAAACAAATTACTCAATAAATTAATCAGTAAATTCTCAGTAATTCCTTGGCAATTTCTTAGTAAAATTGCTCTGTAAATTTCTAGAAAATTACTCAGTACATTCTCAGTTAATTATTCTATAAATTCTCATTAAATTCTCAGAAAATTTCTCAGTAAATTCTTTAGTGAATTAAGAGTAAATTCTCTGTAAATTACTTAGTACATTTTTTGTAAATTACTTAGTAAATTACTAAGTAAATTGTAAGTAAATTCTCAGTAAATTACACAGTAAAATACTCAACAAATTCTCAATACATTCCCATTAAATTCTCACAAAAATTCTCAGTAAATTCTCAATAAATTGCTCAGTAAATTGTCAATAAATTACTCAGGACATTCTAAGTAAATCAGTAATAAATTCTCAATAAATCAGTCAGTAAATTCTCAGCAAATTACTCAATAAATTTCTCACTAAATTACTCAGTTAATTTGCAATAAATTCTAAGTACATTACTCATTAAATTCTCAGCAAATTACTCAATAAATTTCTCCGTAAATTTCTTAGTAAATTACTCAATGAATTCACAATATATTCCCAATACATTACTTAGAAAATTGATCATTAATTCCATAGTAAATTCTCAATAAATTACCATAAAATTTCAAGAATTACTCAATAAATTCATCAACAAATTACGAAGAAATTCTTAGTAAATTACTCAGAAAATTACCAGTAAATTCTCAATAAATTACTCAGTGAATTCCTAGTAAATTCTCAATAAATTCCCAATAAATTCTCATTAAATTCTCACTAAATTACTCAGTAAATTCTCAATAAATTCTTAGTTCTTTTCTGATGTACCTAAAAAAAAAAAAAAATTCTTAGTAAATTACTTAGCAAATTCTCAGTAAATTACTCTGCAAATTCTAAGAAAATTACTCTATAAATTTCCTAGTAAATTACTCAGTGAATTCCTCGTAAATTCTCAGTAAATTACTCAGTAAATTCATAGTAATTACTAAATAAATCTCTCAATAGATTATTCAGTAAATTCCATGTAAATTTTAAATAAATTACTTAGTACATTTTTCGTAAATTACTCAGTAAATTCTAAATAAATTCTCAGTAATTTACTTAGTGAATTCCAAGTAAATTACTCAGAAAATTCCTAGTAAATTACCAGTAAATTCTTAGTAAATTACTCAGTAAAGTCTTAGTAAATTATTCAGTAAATTAGTTAGTATATTACTTAGCAAATACCCAGTAAATCACTAAGTAAATTCCAAGTAAATTACTCAGTAAATTCTCCATAAACTCTTGCATAAATTCTCATTAAATTGCTCAGTAAATTCCTAGTAAATTCCTCAGTACAATCCCAATAAATTACTTAGTAAATTCTCAGTAATTTCTTTAGTAAATTACTCAGAAAATTCTCAGCAAATTACTCAATAAATTCCTCAGTAAATTACTCAGTGAATTCCTAGTAAATTAGTCAGTAAATTCTCAGTAAATTACCAGTAAATTACTTTGTAAATTTTTGGTAAATTACTCAGTAAATTCTCAGTAAAGGCCCACTAAATTACTCAGTAAATTGTTAGTAAATTCTCAGTAAATTACTAGTAAATACTCAGTAAATTCCTTAGTAAATTGTGCAGTGAACTACTTAGTAAATTGTTAGTAAATTACTCATTAAATTCTCAGTGAATTTCCAGTAAATTATTAGTCAATTCTTAGTAAATTTTCAATAAATTCTTAGTAAATTACTTAGCAAAATTCGTAGTAAATTACTCAGTAGATTCTCAGTAAATTCCCAGTAAATTGCTCAGTAAATTCCACAGTAAATTACTAGAAAATTCTCAACAAATTACTTAATAAATTCTCAGTAAATTACTCAGTAAATTCTTAGTAAATTACTTAGTAAATTCTCCGTAAATTACTAGTAAATTCTTAGTAAATTACTCAATACATTCCAAATAAATTACTCAGTAAATTTCACAGTAAATTATTTAGTAAATTCACAAAAAATTCCTAGTAATTTACCAATAAATTCTCAGTAAATTACTCAATAAATTCTTAGTAAATTACTCAATATATTCTTAGTAAATTCCCAGTAAATTGATCAGTAAGTTCCCAGTAAATTACTAGTAAATTCTCTGTAAATTACTCAATAAATTCTTAGAAAATTACTCAGTAAATTCATAGTAAATCACTAAGTAAATTCCTAGTAAATCACTAAGTAAATTCCAAGTAAATTACTCAGTAAATTCTCCTTAAATTACTCAATACATTCCAAGTAAATTCCTCAATAAATTACTTAATAAATTCTCAGCAAATTACTCAATAAATTCCTCATTAAATTACTCAGTGAATTCCTAATAAATTCTCAGTAAATTACTAAGTAAATTCGCAGTAATTCCTCAGTAAATTCTTAGAAAATTAATCTATAAATTCTGAGTAAATTACTCAGTAAATTCTCAATAAATTATCCAGTAAATTCCCAGTAAGTTACTAAGTACATTCTCAGTAAATTACTCAGTAAATTCTCTATAAATTCCCAATAAATTATCATTAAATTTCTAGAAAATTACTTAGTAAATTCTTAGTGAATTACGAGTAAATTCTCAGTAAATTACTTAGTACATTTTTCGTAAATTACTCTTTAAATTGCTCAATAAATTACCAGTAAATTCTCAACAAATTCTAAGTAAATTCCCAGTAAATTCTTAATAAATGACTCAATAAATTACCAGTAAATTCTCAGCAAATTCTAAGTAAATTCCCAGTAAATTCTTAATAAATGACTCAAAAAATTCTCAGTAAATGCTTAGTAAATTACTAAGTAAATTGTAAGTAAATTCTCAGTAAATTACACAGTAAACTACTCAGTAAATTCTTAGTACATTCGTAGTAAATTCTAAGTAAATTTCTAGGTAAATTCTCAATAAATTACTCGATACATTTTCAGTAAATTACTCAGTTAATTCACAGTAAATTCTCAGTACATTACTCAGTAAATTTTCAACAAATTACTCAATAAATTTCACAGTAAATTTTTAGTAAATTACTCAATGAATTCACATTAAATTCCCAATACATTACTTAGAAAATTCCTCAGTAAATTACTCATTAAATTCCTTAGTTAATTCCTCAATAAATTCTCAATAATTTAGAATAAAATTCTTTAGTAAATTCACAGTAAATTACTCAATAAATTCCACATTAAATTATTCAGTAAATTCTCAGTAAATTACTTAATAAATTTCCAGTAAATTACTTAGTAAATTGTCAGTAAATTACTCAGTGAATTCCTAGTAAATTCTCAGTAAATTACTCTGTAAATTCCCGTTAAATTACTCAAAAAATTCTAAGTATATTTTCTCTAAATTACTCAGTAAATTCTGAGTAAAATACATTGTAAATTCTCAGTAAATTCTTAGTAAATTCCCAAGAAATTTCTAAGTAAGTTTTCAAAAAAATTACTCAGTAAATTCTCAGAAAATTGCTTAGTAAATTATCAATAAATTACTCAATAAATTTTCAGTAAATTCTCAGTAATCCCTCAGCAAAGTATATAATAAATTTCTCGATTAGAAATGAATTTCCCGTAAATTCTCAGTATGTTACTCAGTAAATTCATAGTAAGTTACACAATAAATCCCTCAGTAAATTATTCAGTAAATTACTCGCTAAATTCTCAGTAAATTCTCAGCAATTCCTCAATAAATTATTTAGTGAATTCTCAGCAAATTACTCAATAAATTATTCAATAAATTCTGCACTCAGAAAATTACGCAGTAAATTTCCAGTAAATTACTCAATAAATTTTCAAAAAAATTAACATTAAATTCTCAGTACATTACTCGCCAAATTCTCATTAAATTACGTAGTAAATTCTCAGTAATTCCACTGTAAATTCCCAGTAATTACCTAGAAATTTCTCAGTAAATTAATCAGTAAATTACTTAGTACATTCTTAGTATATTACTCAGTAAATTCCCTGTAAATTCTCAGTAAAATATTAGTAAATTACTTAGTACATTTTCGTAAAGTACTTAGTAAATTCCCAGTAAATTACTTTGTAAATTCTCAGTAAATTACTCAGCAAATTCTCAATAAATTCCTCTGTAAATTACTCTGTAAATTCCAATTGAATTATCAAAAAATTGTTTAGTAAATTACTTAGTAAACTCTAAGTAAATTCTCAGTAAATTCCAAGTAAATTACTCACTAAATTCCCAGAAAATTGCTGGTAAATTCTCAATAAATTACTCAGTATATTATCAGTAAATTTCTTAGTAAATAGCTAGTAAATCACTAAGTAAATTCCAAAGAAATTAGTCAGTAAATTCTCTGTAAACTACCAGTAAATTCTTAGTAAATTACTCAGTACATTCCTAGTAAATTACTTAGTGAATTTCCAGTAAATTCTTTAGTAAATTACTCAGAAAATTCTCAACAAATTGCTCAGTGAATTCTCAGTAAATTCTCAATAAATTACCAGCAAATTACTCTTTAAATTACTTAGTAAATTACTCAGTTAATTCACAGTAAATTCTTAGTACATTACTCAGTAAATTCTCTGCAATTTCTCAATAATTTTCTCAGTAAATTCATTGTAAATTACTCAGTTAATTGATAGTAAATTCCCAATACAACACTCAGTAAATTCTTAGCAAATTACTCAACAAAATTTCTAATAAATTCTTAGTAAATTACTTAATGAATTCACAGTAAATTCTCAATACATTACTCAGTAAATTCTCCGTTAAGTACTCAATAAATTCCTCAATAAATTCTCAATAATTTACCATAAAATTCCTCTGTAAATTACTCAATAAATTCCCAGTAAATTACTCAGTGAATTCCCGGTAAATTACTCAGAAAATTCTCAGTAAAATACTATGCAAATTTTCAGTAAATTACTCAGTAAATTCATAGAAAATTTCTCAAAAAATTTCTCAATAAATTCTCAATAAATTACTTAGTAAATTATCGATAAATTACTCAATAAATTTTTAGTAAATTCTCAGCATATTATTCAATAAAGTTCTCAGAAAATTACGTAGTGAATTCCCCATAAATTCTCAGTACATTACTCAGTAAATTCATAGTAAATTAGTCAACAAATCCCTCAGTAAATTATTTAGTAAATTTCTCGGTAAATTCTCACTAAATTCCCAATAAATTCCTCAGTAAATTCTCAGTAAATTACTTAATAAATTATTAGTAAATTCTTAGCAAATTACTCAATAAATTTCTCTGTAAAATTTCTCAGTAAATTCTTAGTACATTACTCAGTAAAGTACTCTATAAATTCCTCAATAAATTATTACGTAAATTACTCAGTAAATTATTCAGTAAATTACTAAAGAAATTCTCAAGAAATTCTCAAGAATTACTCTTTAAATTTTGAGTAAATTACTCAGTGAATTTCCAGTATATGCCTTAGTAAATTCCTAGTACATTACTCAGTAAATTGCTAATCAAATTCTCAAGAATTACTCAATAAATTCTCAGAATTCCTCAGTAAATTACTTAGTAAATTTTAAGCAATTTGCTCAATAAATTTCTCAGTGAATTCCCACCAAATTTTCAAAATATTACTCAGCAAATTTGTCATGACCCAAACCCGCCCCTAAGGGTTAAGGACATAACCGCCAAGAATCTGAGATTACCTACCTCCATACAAATAGGACATAACTCATCGAGTAAAGGGCCAAACGAGTAAAATTTAAAACTTTGTCCATAGAGCGTGTTTATATGCACCCCAAAACAAACCAAACCCATATCGTTAATAACCCACATCATAAATGCAAGAACATAAACTTCTTTACGAGCGGGATCATCTAGACTAAGTCAACCCACAAAGAACTCTATACAATATACACAAGATCCTTGCCAACGCGACATAATACAAACACGTAACAAAAGGGCAAGGTTTGGTCTCGTGTGTGAGACACAAGGTGACTCTCTCAAAACTCCTCATCGTCTCGGCCGACTTCCTTTGAAGGGGTTGGTCCTCACTTGGCTCACCTACAATGACATGAATGAGCGTGAGGAATGCCCGATGAATAATATCAATTAAACAAGTACACAAGCAATTATTGGAGCAGGTTTAACAAACGGCCTTTGGCCCAATCATTCATGTCAATCGCCTTTGGCCCAATTATTCAATTCCATCGCCTCAGCCCAATTATTCAATTCCATCTACCAGGCCCAATTATTCAATTCCATTGGCATCGTGCCCAATTATTCAATTCCATCTACCTCGCCCAATCATTCATTGAATTGCAAAACTTACACGTAAGTAACAATTAAACAATGACATACTATAAATATCTTGTCAAGATATTACTCACGATGGATCGGTTGATTGGTTCGCATACGAACTCGACCCTACACATGCCATGAACATAAAAGGGTCATTAACAATTCAATCCGTTCAAAATTCACATTTCCTCTTTAGGCTTCATTCTTATCTCATTAACTCATTTACAATGCTTAACATATGCCTAAGAGTGCTTACAAGTGAAAGAGAACAGAAAACCGAACACAAGATGCAATAATTTTCGAAGCAGGTCCCGGCGTGGGATCCGCCGAGCGACCCTTAAGTCTGCAAAAGTACTGGTTGCCTCAATTTCGCCGAAGTGAAATCTACCGCCGGCGACCTCCCGCTTACATAGCTCATTCGCCGGCGTAACTTCGCCGGCGAAGCCATGTCTGTGAAAAAATCTGGGAGCCCGCTTTTCTCCGCCGAAGCGCTGGTCTCTCGCCGAAGCGGACTTAAATTTCGAAAATCGAATGTGTTCTTGAGCTTCAAACCAATTTCCCAGCTGCCATTCTTGCATGCAAGGCCCAAATCTCAAATATAATCATGCTAACATGGTTCCCTTACAAGATTACACCATTAGGAAGCTCAATTTCAAGGATCAAACACATTCATGTCTCGAATTGACACTAAACTCAATTCTATCATACACATTCATGCATTCAAAGCTCCTATCCTCATAGATTGTATATGCATGTGATGTATTACTTTCATTTCCATCTTAGATGACAAAATTGGTGATAATGACATGAGCCTTACTCAAAACTCACATAAATCATGTGTTTGAAACTCAAGCATGCAAATTCAAAACAATTTCTTACATGCATGTGCATAAGGGCTATTACATCAACAAAATCAACTCATCTCATGTTCTTGATCTTCAAACACACTTGAATCTACACATTTACAACAAAATTCATGAGTTCACTTACCTAGAAGCTCTAATCTTCACAATCTATGATCAAACCTTGAATAATCTTCAAGGTTCCCAAGCTTTAAGTTAAAATTTGCACAACTCCTCCCCCTTTCTCTCACTAGGGCCGGATCTCCCTCTCTCTCAATGGTGTAACTCAGATTTTGAGTTCAATAGAGTTAAAGGGAAGTGAGTGTTAATGCACAACAAGCTCCACTAAATCAATATAATAATAATAAAGTAATTGGGCTCTGATTTATCAATTTGATCAGTTTGAATTGATCAGAATCAATTTCCAATTAAATTTCACCGTAGGCTCTAAAAATTATGCCAATTACAATGGCGTAATCAATTTCGGGTTCCGTAGCCGATAAGGCCCTCAATTTAATTCCCGAAGGGGACTATTCGAACAGATATTCCTACGGCGAACAGATATGAATTCAAAATCACATATTATCACATAATGGCACACAAAATCATACTAAACACATAACTATAAACAAAATTAAGGACCAGTCTAGCACAATACGGAACAGGGGTATCACAAAATTACTCAATAAATTCCATAGTAAATTATTCAGAAAATTACTCAGTAAATTCCCAGTAAATTACTTTGTAAATTCTCGCTAAATTCCTAGTAAATTCGCATTAAATTCTTAGAAAATTACTTAGTAAATTCTTAGTGAATTACAAGTAAATTCTCAATAACTTACTTAGCACATTTTTCATAAATTCTGAGTAAATTACTCAGTAAATTACCAGTAAAATCTTAGTAAATTACTTAGTAAATTCTAATTAAATTCCCAATAAATTCTTAGTAAATTACTCATTAAATTTTCAGTAAATTACAAAGTAAATTGTAAGTAAATTCTCTATAAATTACACAGTAAAATACTCAACAAATTCTCGAAAAATTCTTAGTACATTCCTAGTAAATTCAAAGTAAATTTCTCAGTAAATTCTTAATGAATGCCTTAGTAAATTCTTCAATAAATTACTTGGTAAATTATTAGTAAATTCTCAGTAAATTACTCAGTAAAATACTTTCTAAATTATCAGTAAATTTTCAATAATTCCTTAATAAATTCTAAGCAAATTACTCAATAAATTTCTTAGTGAATTCCTAGTAAATTCTCAGTACATTACTGAATAAAGTTTTAGTAAATTAGTTAATAAATTCCTCAGTAAATTATTCAGTAAATTTCCAGTAAATTCTCAGTAAATAACATTAAATTCTTAGTAAATTACTTAGTAAATTCTTAGTAAATTACTCAGTAAATCCTCAGTAAATTACTCTGTAAATTCTGAATAAATTATCTGTAAATTCACAGGAAATTACTCAATAAATTCTAAGTAAATTACTCAGTAAATTCCCAGAAAATTACCCAGTAAATTACTTTGTAAATTCCTAGTAAATTACACAGTAAATTCTCAGTAAATTACCAGTAAATTATTCAGTAAATTCTCAGTAAATTACTTGGTAAATTCTGAGTAAATTATTTGTAAATTTTCAATAAATTATAAGTAAATTACTCAGTAAACTATAAGTAAATTCTCAGTGAATTATAAGTAAATTACTCAGAAAATTTCCATTAAATTACTAGTAAATTCTTAGTACATTCTTTGTAAATTACTCTGTAAATTACTTAGTAAATTCTCAGTAAATTACTTAGTAAATACCCTGTAAATCATTGAGTAAATTCCAAGTAAATTACTTAATAAATTCGCAGTAAATTCTCCGTAAATTACTAATAAATTCTCAACAAATTACTTAGTAAATTCTCAGTAAATTTCCTATAAATTACTCAGTACATGCACAGTAAATTATTCAATAAATTCTCACTAAATTCCTTAGTAAATTACTCAGAAAATTCTCAGCAAATTACTCAATAAATGCCTCAGTACATTACTTAGTGAATTTCTATTAAATTCTTAGTAAATTCTCATTAAATTATCAGCAAATTACTCTGTAAATTTTTGGTAAATTACTCAGTAAATTCTCACCCAATTACTCATTAAATTACTTAGTAAACTATTAGTAGATTACTTATTAAATTTTCAGTAAATTACCAGCAAATGCTCAGTAAATTCTTTGTAAATTACTCAGTAAATTCCAAGTAAATTACTAGTCAATTCTCAGTAAATTTCTCAGTAAATTACTTAGCAAAATTCTCAGTAAATTACCCAGTAAATTGTCCGAAAATTATCAATAAATTACCAGTAAATTCTAAGTAAATTACTTAGTAAATTCTTAGTGAATTACTCAGAATATTCTCAGTAAATTGCTTAGTAAATTCCCCTTAAATTATCAGTAAATTCTCAATAAATTAATCAATAAATTCTTAGTAAATTACTCAGTAAATTCCAGTAAATAACTAGGTAAAATCCAAATAAATTACTCAGTAAATTCCTAGTAAATTCTATGTAAATTACCAGTAAATTCCCAGTTAATTACTCAGTACATTCCAAGTAAATTACTCAGTAAATTCTAAGTAAATTCCTCAGTAAATTACTAAGTAAATTCTCAACAAAATTCAATAAATTCCTCAGCAAATTGCTCAGTGAATTCTCAATAAATTCTCAGTAAATTACCAATAAATACTCAGTAAATTCTCAGTAATTCCTTGGTAATTTCTTAGTAAATTACTTACTAAATTTCTAGAAAATTACTTAGTACATTCTCAGTAAATTACTCAGTAAATTCTCATTAAATTCTCAAAAAAATACTCAGTAAATTCTTAGTGAATTATGAGTAAATTCTCTGTAAATTACTTAGTATATTTTTCGTAAATTACTCAGAAAATTACTCAGTAAATCCTCAATAAATTACCTTTAAATTCTAAGTAAATTCCCTGTAAATTCTTAATAATTACTCAGAAAATTCTCAGTAAATGCTCATTAAATTACTAGGTGAATTGTAAGTAAATTCTTAGTAAATTACACAGTAAAATACTCAGTAAATTCTTAGTACATTTCCCGTAAATTCTCAATAAATTACTCAGTAAATTGGCAATAAATTACTCAGTGTATTCTCAGTAAATTACTAGTAAATTCTCAGTAAATCACTCAGTAAATTCTAAGTAAATTACTCAGTTAATTCTCAGTAATTCCTCAGTAAATTACTTAGTAAATTCTCAGCAAATTACTCAATAAATTTCTCAGTAAATTCTTAGTAAATAACACAATCATAGTAAATTCTCAGTACACTACTCATTAAATTCTCAGTAAATTTCTCAATAAATTTCTTAGTAAATTACTCAATGAATTCATAGTATATTCCCAATACATTGCTCAGAAAATTGCGTAGTTCTCAATAAATTACCATAAAATTCCTTACTAACTTCTCAGTAAATTACTAAATAAATTCCTCAGCACATTACTCAGAAAATTACCAGTAAATTCTCAGTAAATTCCTCAGGGAATTTGTAACAACCCTCACTTTGAATCAGTCTTGCTTGCATGTATTGTGTATGACCTTGAATTGTCAAGTTTGTAATCTTGATACTTGCCTTGTTTTGCTTTGTTTTATTGTAAGTTGCTGGAATTCGTGTTTTGTTTGGAGCGTAGGTCACCAAAGGCATAGTTTGCCTTTGAGCCTTTGCGTTTTGAGCGATTTTGGAACCTTAGCCGACCTCCATCTTCACCGGCATGTTTGCCGAGATGTTACCTTTGGGTGGCGCGATCGCCGAGGCCGAGATGTTTTGTGCTTGTAATCTTTGTCCTTGGGCAGTTATGTCCTAGGCCGAGATGTGGTACTCCCAGGCAATGTTGTGGCACAGCTTAGTCAAGTGTCGTCCTCCCTAGCCTTTGCCTTTGTTGACCTGTTGCCTAAGTCTTGTCTTTGGCCGAGGTCATTTCTAGCTTGGCGTGCTTAGCCAAGCGTGTTGTCACGCTTTGTCGAGACTTGTCTTGTCTAGATCACCTTTCTAACGCACCAATCCGGTGACGCCACGTGTCCCAGCTGGAGGCTATGACCGCCACGATGTGCCTATAATGCATCATTGTGTATCTTTTGATTATGATTTGGTCTCAAATCTTTGTCTTGTTTAGAGAGAGAAGCTCTAGAACTTAGAGTTAGAATTTTAGTATGGGAGTTGAGCTCCGAGCTTGATCGTGGAAGATCGAACCGTTGGATTTCAGTTTTGAGGTTAGATTCTTGTTCTACATCGATTGTTCTTATTGATCATCTAGATGCATTGCATGATTGGATCTGTTTTGCATGTCATGCATTGATTTGAACTTGGTTTTGAAAGAGAAAAATGTTGTTCTTGTGTTCTTAAAAGAGAACCTTGCTTTGATCCAAAAGTTTGGAACAAGAATCATGTTTTGTGTTTGTTCTTGTATAATTTTCTCGAATGAATACCTTAGTCCACGTTTTTGAACTCTTAGCATGGAAACCCCAGGTTTCGTATATGTGAGTTGGATTTCAGCATGCATGATCTTGTTCTTCATGTCCTTTGAAAGGAAACTCAGGTTTTCCTAACTTTGCCTTGTCTTGGCTTTCGAGTCCACACCTCGGCGGGGAGGTGTAGGACCTCGGCTAGACCTGGATGGTACCCAGTGCACTTCCCTGTGATGGGAAATAATGTTTTGATCCCTTGCATGTATGTGAAGCTCGTTTTGAGAGTATGGTTTTCTATGTGATTGTAGGACTTTGATCTTTGCTTGAGCCTACACCTGAAGACCGAGGTGAGTGGTGCTTTTAATAAAGCTATGTTATAAAGCTTTTGATAAATCTTGCTTGTTTCGCTTTGGTAAAAGTATTTGCTAAGCATGAATGATTAGCCTATTTTGATGTTTTGTGTATGAGCTTGTTTTGATGGTATTCTTGAAAGTCCCCTGTGCTGGAGGACTCTAAACTTTAGCAGCACTAGATGAAAAGGTAAGTATGAACTTCGTCTTGATGATGTCCTTGTAATGGGTTGAGCTTTGTTTCGGTTTCTTTGGAAAGTCCCTTGTGCTGGAGGACTCTAAACTTTCGCAGTGCATCTTGTTAAAAAGGATACGGTCCTTTCTTTGGAAAGTCCCTTGTGCTGGAGGACTCTAAACTTTCGCAGTACATCTTGTTAAAAAGGATACGGTCCTTTCTTTGGAAAGTCCCTTGTCTTTGGAGGACTCTAAACTTTCGCAGTACATCTTGTTAAAAAGGATACGGTCCTATCTTGCTAAGATAAATGTTAAAGCGGGCTACGGGCCTAAGTAACACAAGTCCCTTGTGCTAGAGGACTTTAAACTTTTGTAGCATCACTTGGTGAAAAAGGGCTACGGGCCTAAGTCACAAACTTCGGTGAAAAAGGGCTACGGGCCTAAGTCATATAAGCTTGATATGTTTTGTCTTGAAGATTACCTCGGCTAGCACTTGTGCTATCTCGGCAAATGTTTTGACTTGTAAGACTTGTTGGATGAATACGGTTCATCACTTGATTCGGTGCAACTTGATTTGTTTTGCTTGAAGGAACCTCGGCTACCACTTGTTTAATCTCTGTATTGCTTTGTCTGGTAAGATTTGACAGATGAATACGGTTCATCTCTTGTTTTGGTACAGCTTGATATTCTTTGCCTGGCAGGAACCTCGGCTATTGTTTGAATGGTTTTGATATGTTTTGTTTTGGCAGACTTCGGCTAGTATTCATGCAAACCTTTATTTCTAGTACCATTCACTGAGTTTCCAAGCTCACCCCTCTCTATATATATGTAGGTGATGAGCAGGACGGCGGCGACGCCTAGAAGTATTTGTACAGCTTGTTTTGGGATTTTTGTTATGCCGACTTGACTTGCTTACATCGGCTGTTTTGTGTTTACCTCGGCATATGTGCCACTTGTGCATTCTTGAAAATCATGCTTCTTTGCTTGTAACATTGTATTTGTATATGTCGGTGAAAGCCTTTTTGATCGATGTAACTTGTATTTGTTTTGTTATCCGCCGAGGTGCGATTCGATTATGTATGCATTTACATTTAATATATGCCTGACTCAAGGACCATTTGTATTTAGTTATTTCGCTCGCATATGTGAGCCCCTACGATTACTCGATGTGTGTGAAATTTTGTAAGCCTTTGGTAATTACGATTCTTGGCCATCTCAAGACCTGACCTACTAGGGGCAGGTTGGGGTCGTGACAGAATTCCTAGTAAATTACTCAGAAAATTCTCTATAAATTCTCACTAAATTACTTAGTAAATTCTGAGTAAAATACTCTGTAAATTCTCAGAAAATTCTTAGTAAATTACTTAGTAAATTCATATGAAATTTCTCAGTAAATTTTCAGAAAATTACTCAGTAAATTCTTAGTAAATTACCAATAAATTCTCTGTAATTCCTTTTCGTGACTGTTACATCGTTTTGGCCCCCCGATGTCCTCGTTTCAAGCTTAAGTGTGAAAAAAGTGTCTTTTTCCAACTTAGTTTTCAAACTGGAAGTCTCGTGCTAGTTCCGTAAGTTTTCACAACTCACGTTGGTCACTCCCGAGGTGTTTGAGGTGTTCCCGGCCCTTCTTGTGACTGTTACATGATTTTGGCCACCGATGGCCTACTTTCAAGCTTAAGTGTTAGAAAAGTGTATTTTTCGACCTAGTTTTCAAACCGGGAGTCCCGTGCTTGTTCGTTAAGTTTTCACAACTCAAATTGGTCCTTCCTGAGTTGTTTGAGGTGTTCCTCGGGCCTTCTCGTGATTGTTACACGATTTTGGCCCGGCCGAGGCCTATTTTCAAGCTTAAGTGTTAAAAAAGTGCATTTTTCGACCTAGCTTTCAAACCGCAAGTCCCGCGCTAGTTCCGTAAGTTTCCACAACTTACATTAGTTTCTCCCGAGGTGTTGGAGGTGTTCCACCGGCCTTCTCGGGACTGTTACAGGATTTTTGGCCCCTGATGGCCTATTTTCAAACTTAGGTGTTTAGGAAGTGCATTTTTTGACGTAGTTTTCAAACCGGGAGTCCCATGCAAGTTCCGTAAGTTCCCACAACTCACGTTGGTCCCTCCCTAGGTGTTTGAGGTGTTCCACGGACCTTCTCTTGACTGTTACCTAATTTTCTTCCCCCGATGGACTATTTTCAAGCTTAAATGCGAGAAAATTGCCGTTTCGGACTTAGTTTTCAAACCGGGAGTCCCGTGCTAGTTCCGTAAGTTTTCACAACTTACATTGGTCCCTCCCAAGGTGTTTGATGTGTTCCCCGGGGCTTCTCGTAGCTGTTACACGATTTGGCCGCCGACGGCTTATTTTCGAGCTTAAGTGTGAAAAAAGTACATTTTTCGATTTAGTTCCCAAACCGAGAGTCCCGTGCTAGCTCCGTAAGTCTCCACAACTTACCTTGGACCCTCTCGAGGTGTTAAGGGCATCTCCCGGTCCTTCTCGTGACTGTTACACGGTTTTGGCCCCCTGATGTCCTAGTTCTAAGCTTAAGTGTAAAAAAGTGTCTTTTTCCAACTTAGTTTTCAAACCGGAAGTCCCGTGCTAGTTTCGTAAGTTTTCACAACTCACGTTGGTCACTCCCGAGGAGTTTGAGGTGTTCCCGACCCTTCTTGCGACTGTTACATGATTTTGGCCCCCGATGGCCTACTTTTAAGCTTAAGTGTTAGAAAAATGTATTTTTCGACTTAGTTTTCAAACCGGGAGTCCCGTGCCTGTTCGTTAAGTTTTCATAACTCAAATTGGTCCCTCCTGAGATGTTTGAGATATTTCTCGGGCCTTCTCGTGATTGTTACACGATTTCGGTCTGCCGAGGCCTATTTTCAAGCTTAAATGTGAAAAAAGTGCTTTTTCCACCTAGCTTTCAAACCGCACGTCCCGCGCTAGTTCCGTAAGTTTCCACAACTTATATTGGTTTCTCCCGAGGTGTTGGAGGTGTTCTACGGGCCTTCTCGAGACTGTTACAGGATTTTTGGCCCCCGATGGTCTATTTTCAAACTTAGGTGTTTAGGAAGTGTATTTTTTGACTTAGTTTTCAAACTGGGAGTCCCATGCAAGTTCCGTAAGTTCCCACAACTCACGTTGGTCCCTCCCTAGGTGTTTGAGGTGTTCCACGGACCTTCTCTTGACTGTTACCCGATTTTTGACCCCCGATGGAATATTTTCAAGCTTAAGTGCGAGAAAATTGCCGTTTCGGACTTAGTTTTCAAACCGGGAGTCCTGTGCTAGTTCTGTAAGTTTTCACAACTTACATTGGTCCCTCCTGAGGTGTTTGATTTGTTCCCCGGGCCTTCTCGTGACTGTTACACGATTTTGGCCCCCGACGGCTTATTTTCGAGCTTAAGTGTGAAAAAAGTGCATTTTTTGATTTAGTTCCCAAACCGAGAGTCCCGTGCTAGCTCCGTAAGTCTCCACAACTTACCTTGGACCCTCCTAAAGTGTTTGGGGCATCTCTTGGTCCTTCTCGTGACTGTTACACGATTTTGGCCCCCCGATGTCCTAGTTCCAAGCTTAAGTGTGAAAAATGTGTCTTTTTCCAACTTAGTTTTCAAACCGGAAGTCCCGTGCTAGTTCCATAAATTTTCACAACTCACGTTTGTCACTCCCGAGGTGTTTTAGATGTTCCCGGCTCTTCTTGTGACTGTTACATGACTTTGGCCCCCGATGGCCTACTTTCAAGCTTAAGTGTTAAAAAAGTGTATTTTTCGACCTAGTTTTCAAACCGGGAGTCCCGTGTCTATTCGTTAAGTTTTCACAACTCAAATTGGTCCCTCCTGAGATGTTTGAGGTGTTCCCCGGACCTTCTCCTCATTGTTACACGATTTCGGCTTGCCGAGGCCTATTTTCAAGCTTAAGTGTGAAAAAAGTGCCTTTTTCGACCTAGCTTTCAAACCGCAAGTCCCGCGCTAGTTCCGTAAGTTTCCACAACTTACATTAGTTTCTCCCGAGGTGTTGGAGGTGTTCCACGGGCGTTCTCGGGACTGTTACAGGATTTTTGGCCCCCAATGGCCTATTTTCAAACTTAGGTGTTTAGGAAGTCCATTTTTTGACTTAGTTTTCAAGCTGGGAGTCCCATGCAAGTTTCAGAAGTTTCACAACTGAATTTTGTTCCTCCGTGAGGCGTTTGAGGAGTTCACCGGTGTAGACGTCCCCGAACGCCCTGGGAGGGTTAAGTCCTGTACCGTTCATATCGGGGTCACTACAGTTCGGACTCGATTGTCACGGTTCTAAATCTGAACCATAGAGTCCAAATCCGACAAATCGTTTTGAAGAAAAACAGTTTTTTTTGAAAAGTAGTGCCAAACATGGATCGCTTTGATTCTGAGTCGCCACCTAAATATTTTTAAAATGGGAAATTAGAAACCGACTCGGTCGAAGGCCACATGTCCGTCATCACCAAAGTGGTCTTGGCTCGGGAGCTTGGGTACGATCGGGGAAGGTCAGCTATGAGCACCCCTTTTCGCCCGGTCCGAAGACCGGCCTCTACTAACCGTGATATCTGATTTTGAAAACATTACATGCTCTTATTCCGATTATTAGCCTAGAATTACTATGTTATGCGCGCAGCAAACAAGTATAGACTAGATTGCCTAATTTGGAAATAAACATTGCATATCCGTTCGTTTTGAAAACAGTTTGAAATTGCTACTCGCAAGTAGGCTAAAATACGGATTTCAACGAGTTATTCCAACTCAAGCAATCCAACCTTCACCCACAGGCATTCAAACAGTTTATCTCACATAAGCATCTAGCCGCATGGTAAGCATACTGTCATGGCAACATTCACACGCATGTGGTATGCTAAAGCGTAAAATACTTACATCAGACTGTACAAAACAATAAACTAGTTAGCAAACATGCATGTCCTAGTTCATGTTAAGTGGCTAATGCAATACAAGCAAGAATGCAATTTAGAATAGGCTCGGCTAACCCTAAACATGGCACATGAAATGCAGCAACTACCACGTATTCAATTTGGAATTGAAAGTACGATGCAGTTGCATGATGTCTTGAGCCGATGCATGTTCAGACAAATGCATGGATGCACGCATGCATTGCATAAGGTATGCTAAAATAAGTATGCCCTAATCTACCATCGAAAGCGGGTAAATAAAAGGGATAGAAAGAAATGGGGGTTTGGAAGACATACACCCACTCACACACACTTATTACAACTTTGCCCTCGCTCGGAGGGACCGAAAGAATATACAAATTAATTAACTACGCAAGCTAATTAAAATATTACAAATCAACTAAATTAATTAAATAAAATAATTAATCTAATTAAACAGTAAATCACCTCGGGATGAGGGCCAAATGCAGCGCGTGCTCGGGACTCGCTCGGAATCGCACTGTCATGCAAGATTTGCCTCTGTTTCCTCTGCTCTCCTCCTCAGAAAATTGCCAAAGTCCCAGGAGTGCCTCTCAGGGCATTGGGGAGTACCACCGGCTGGGATAGGGCACCACCGGCTGAAGAAGGAGGCCATCGGCACTAGATGAAGTTATCGGCTGGAAATTGACTGCCGGTCGGCACTAAATAGTGCCGGCTGGCACTTAACACCTGCAGAACCTGCAACCCACAGCAGCAGAGGACAACAACATGCATGGCAATGTGATTCAAGGTATTTATGCACTAAACACACCCTTTATCATGTTATTGACTCAAAAGGGCATATGCCTCGATTCCCGGACTACCAATCGCGCATTTCCATGCATGATGGTCCTAAGAACCAAGAATGCAACTTTGATTTCAAATGCATGCAATGAAAACAAACAAACAAGGGTGCTCAACCTCCATCATACTTCACTTCAAGAGGCCAAACATGCACAATACAAATGCAACCCTAAACATGTCAACTAGGCATGCAACATGGACTATGCAATATGTTCATGCAAAGGGTTCAAACAAGCATGCAAGGCAAGCATGCAAACTAATGGAAGGATGGCCTTATACATGAATTAGGCAACTCAAATAGTCCTAAAATCAGTGGCCAAAGTGCCTAGAAATGGAGACTAAACACACACACACACATGCAAGTATTATGGTACAAACCCAAAACATAAACATAGCAAACCCCAAGCACACTTGGAGATACCAAACAAGGACAATAAACACACATTGTAAAGCTCGAAAATCATGCAAACATGATGCCAAATCATGCAACAAAACAAGCCAAACAAAGCATGCAAATGGTCTAAGGTTCAAAGCAAATCAATGAGGCTTTGAACCACACTTAGCACAACCACACATGGCAATACTTAAACACTTAAAAACAGAGTTTTAACACGTAAAACTAAGCCTAAAGGACCACCTAGGTGGCGTCTAGATGACATGAATCCAAAGGCATACATTAAGGCCAAAACATGGAGCATTTAACACATACTCTTAAAGCATTAGAGAGGCAACTAAGGTGAGCATACAAGCACACCAAAAGGTCTGAAATAACATGCTAAATGGTTCCAAACCATCAAAACGAGGTAAGCCACACATGCTACACATGCATACTCAAAGGCTAGCAAGCCTAAAATGCAAAAGGGCTATGTGATGCATGCCAAGATCAACCCAAATGGCTATGGATAGAGCTAAAACATGTCAAAATAAGCATAAAACATTCATAAGTCTAAGCCTAAAACATACTCAAACTAAGACAGACAACCTAGGCATGTTAAGGGACTAAAGAGGCATTACAAGGCAACTATGCTAAGCATGCATAAGGGACCTAAACCAACTTAGAAACATGTTATATCATGGCAATATAAGCATGAAATGCAGCCAAGACATGCTCAAAACACAACCAAACATGGTGCTCCTTTGGAGGCCAAAACTTGCCCTTTTCAAGGACATTAAGGAGAGGGGGTGGTCCCCTCCTTCTTGAGACTCTAAGGCATCATCTTCACCACTGAAATCCCTCAAGATTTCAGTGGTGAAGAGATCCTAACACCAAAGTCTCGGATCTCTCACAAAATGGCACAAAAAGTGGCCTTTTCAAGGCTTAAGGGTGGTCAAACTTGCTCAAACCACAAAACACTCTTAATAAACAATAAAGAGGCTTGAAAAATAGAACTTTTATTTGTTATAGACTAAGCACAAAAACTGTTTTAAACTAGGCAAAAATGGAGTGCAAAAATGGGGTAAATAAAGTAAGTTTTGCTCACCCTTGTAGACCTCTTCAACAATGGTGATGTGGTTGCCTCCTTGAGCACCAAACCAGCTCCAAAGCTCCAAAACAAACCTCTGGACCCTCAAGAACTCAAGGAAGGTGAAACACTAGGTGTTTTTGTGCAATAGTATGACACAAACACCTAGTGTACTAAACAAGAGGGAAGAAGAGAGATAGGATGTGTATCTATCCTAACCCTAAAAATCAGAGCTTGGTCTGTCTAAAATGTCTAAAATTTTCTAACCTCTAGCCAAGAAGAGGAGTGGTCCTCCTTATAGGCAACAAAGCTTGCAAAGCTTACAAGCTAAGCTAACTAAGAGGGTCATCCCTCCATACACGTGTATGGAGGGAAACCAAGACTATACAGCTGTCTGAAAATATCTCATAAAGCAGCTGTAAAGTGGTCGGCAGGGCAAAATGGTCATTTTTCCAAAAGGAGGCGTGGCACAAAAATAGTGCCGACGTACAATATAGTGCCGATGGCAACACCGGCCGGTGGCCTCTAGCCACCCTGGTGGTATGTGGGGTGCCTCACAAGCATTCCCGCCTCTAGGGCAAAACACAGGTGTTTGGTGCAAAACCAGACACAAAACGGTCAAGTTCGGAGGTCCTGAGGCAAGGCGCGCGAGTTGAGAACTCCGGGAACTCCAAACGAACACGAACATGGATAATCACCGAGTGTTCCAACGGTGACGTCCAAGTCTTGAGGACGGTAAAAAATGGGGTGTCTACAGTTGCCTCTTTGTAACTTCGAAAGTCATAACGATGACGGAGTGAATGTCAAAGCCCAGAGACGACCCATTTTGACAAGGTCAAGACTTGGACAAACATACAAAGCGCAAATGGTTGAACTCGCAAGTCGCCACGTATCCCTTTAGGAATCAAACCAACAGAGTTCAGCGTAGCATACAAGCCGCAGATAAGATATGCTACCAGAGGGCGGGGCAAGATGCAACTGACGATGCAAAAGGCCGAGCATAACTTATGATCATGCAAAGGAAGCTGTAATGAAGCACACATGCGACAGTTTATAAGCTAGCATACACCAAACTACACTACCATGCAGAAGGATGTAAGAGAATTATGCAATTCTCAAGCGTCTCACGCGGAGGATACAATACATGCGCAGCTCGTCCGTTGCGCCCTCAAATGAGCCGTACATACAATATCGTGCCTGCAAAGAAAGTAAACTTAACAGGTACAATGTTGTTAGTGTACATGCATGACATATGCAATGCGAATGCTAAATGATATGCAATATATACAAAACTATGTATGAATAATGCAACTAATATGCAATGCAATTGAAACTATGCAATTGACACTACATGCAGGGCAATTGAATCATGATTCAAACCGGAACGGTTACTTCGCACGGACACAAGAACAAGTATTGAGTGGAATGACATAAGTGAGGAAACGACCCGCTGGGGAGAGAATAATGATCCTAATGCCGGACGCAATAACTACACTACAATGTAATATGTACAATGGATATGGCGCGCGAGCCAAACCAAATCTTGCTTAGGAAAGGCATGCACACATACAAGCCATGTCTAACACGTAAAAAGGTGCATAACCTCAAACCAAGTTCATCAAGGAATAGGCGCGATGCACATGAACCATGCTTTGACGTGAAAAGTAAGGGCACATACCGCACCAAGCTCAACAAGGAAAGGCAAGCCATAGATGGAAGATGATGCAGGATGCATGCAACTACGATGCAATGGAAATGGATATTTACAAAGAATGCATGACATGCACTATACTCCAATGATGATGCATGACGAATGCATGTTTGTTGTTTTTTTGTTGTTTTTTTTTTTGAAATGCATGACATATGCAATATTTAGAATGATGCATGACAATGCAAGATGATGCAATGGTCGCAATTGCGCTTTTCCTATCTTACCAACAGAGGCGATATACTAGGTTGGCTCAAGATCGAAATGAGGCGTAAACACGCCTCAACCTATGGGGTTTCCATACGGACTTCAAGCCGAGGGTACACCCCGGTATTTAAACCAGACTTTAGTCTCGAAAATTGAACCTTTATGCGTTCTAGGCATAAGCCGATCGAACTCTAGTTTTCACCGTCGGTTGGTCTTCTAGGACTCACATGAGCACGCAGTGTGGCTTTACCAGACCACCGAAAGTCGTTCAGGTACGACAAACACCTAAGGAATTGCATCTTCAGAGGATTTAAGGTCTCCTAGACCGGGATGCAAATATGGTGAAGGTTTTCGCACCCTCAAGGATTTAAGGTCTCCTGGACCGTACGTGTTTAAGGTCTCGTCAGACCATGGGGGGGCAACTGATGAGGTGTGCGAAACAGCGCGATGGAATGCATGCCAAGTGCAATGAGGGGCAACTTAACACACTGAAGGTCTTGCACCTCCCGAGGATTTAAGGTCTCCTAGACCGTGCATGTTTAAGGTCTCGTCAGACTCGGTGGGGCAACTGTTACACAACACTTTAAGTGCATGCGATGCAAATGAGACACGCACGCGGATGCAAATGGGGCAAATGAGACGTGCGTGCAATGAGGTACGCGTGCCTCAACGGATGGAAAATGAAGTGCAATGAGGGTGCGCCAAACGGCACGATGCGCAAAATAGCGCGATGCATTTAGACAACGCGAATGCACAAGACGGTGCGATACGATACATGCCAAATGTGATGAAGTGCATATCTTAATGCACCGAGGGTTTTGCACCTCCCGAGGATTTAAGGTCTCCTAGACCGTGCACATATGGTGAAGGTTTCGCACCTTCCAAGGACTTAAGGTCTCCTAGACCGTACGTATTTAAGGTCTCGTCAGACCATAGGGGGCAATGAGGTAACGCACATGGGATGCGTATGCCAATGCAAATGAGAAGTGGACTGCGAAACGAGGCACACGTACCTCGAAATGCAATGAAATGCAAAATGAGGCACGCATACCTCATCGAATGGAAAATGAAACGCAAAACGAGGCACACGTACCTCGAAATGCAATGAAATGCAAAATGAGGCACACATATCTCATCGAATGGAAAATGAAATGCAAAACGAGGCACACGTACCTCGAAATGCAATGAAATGCAAAATGAGGCACACATACCTCATTTGATGGAAAATGAAATGCAAAACGAGGCACACGTACCTCGAAATGCAATGAAATGCAAAATGAGGCATACGTAGCTCATTCGATGGAAAATGAAATGCAAAACGAAATGCAAAGCGAGGCACACGTACCTCGAAATGCAATGAAATGCAAAATGAGGCACACATACCTCATTTGATGGAAAATGAAATGCAAAACGAGGCATACGTACCTCGAAATGCAATGAAATGCAAAACGAGGCACACGTACCTCGAAATGCAATGAAATGCAAAATGAAATGCAAAACGAGGCACACGTACCTTGAAATGCAATGAAATGCAAAATGAGGCACACATACCTCATTTGATGGAGAATGAAATGCAAAACGAGGCACACGTACCTCGAAATGCAATGAAATGCAAAATGAAAGTATGACACGCATGCCACATGTCAATGCAAAACGGTGCAAGTCGCAAGGGACGTGCAAGATGGCGCGATACAATGCGCTGGACAATGTGATGGATGCGTGCGACGCACATGGGGCAACTTTTGAATCTTTATAAACGACAAAAGGATACAAAAAGGATACAGTCTTTGCTTGAATTTGAGTGTTACGCATAGTAGACACGGTTCGAAGTCAAAACGGAGGCCGGTTGAGCATCGGGGGTGCATTTTCTTGCACTTTCTTGATCTATGAAGACCAAAAACTCCTCAATTTGCCAAAACAAGGCCTTAGGAACACCACCGGCTGGGTGGGAAGGCTCTGGCGCCATTGCCCTAAACTTATCCACCGGCACAATAATGTGCCGACCGGCACAAAATAGTGCCGACCGGCAGAAAATGCCTGATCGGGGGCAGATTTGCCATTTCACCTCGGGCTTTATAAACTAGGGCTTCTAAACCCTATTTTTCACTTCCTCTTCCACCGAAAACACCCTCTCTCTCTCTCTAGAGCTTTGTTCCCTCACTTTTTCGCCGTTTCTTCGAGTTTTCGCGCTATTTTCGTCGTCTGATTCGCGAAGTTCACCGCGTTTCGGACATTTTGAACCGATTGAAATCTCATTTCGGCGTTCCCCTTTGCTATTTTCGCCTTTTCGGGATTTGTTCCCCTCGATTTTCTCTACATTTCCGTGTATTTTCACCTTCCAGCTTTTCCGGCCATTTCCGGCCCTCTCGAGGTTGACTTTTCCAGTTGACTTTTCGTATTCCGCCCCAGTTTTCCTTTCCGGCTATTTTCCACTACCACTACTATGGTAGACGATGTTCCACATATCGGGACTCCCCCGGATCACGAGATGGATCCCGGGGTCGAGCTCCTCCCGCTGAGCGAGCGACCATTCGACCCGGCGACCTATCGCCCGGCCATTCACGTGCTTCCGCCAGATGGACTCCGCCACTTCCGCGGTTTTGACAGGGCTCTGGACCCGGAGCTTCTGCTGTGCGAGCCGACCTCTCACTTGTCCTTCGGCGCTTCCGAGGTAACCCTCTTCTCTGTTTTACTTTCTGCAATGTAGATCTGTAAACTGTTAACTGCCATAGCTGATTATAACCTTTAATTGCTTAGCTCTGATACACTGTACTGTAGTTGATTGTAGACAACTTCACAACTGATATCTGCTTAGGACCGACACACATGCACACACACTGCACTAGCCTCAATTACCCAAAACACACGGCACACACTGTATTCCACTGCAAACTCACCGATGTCCGGCACTTGTTTGAATCTGAAAACTCGCACGCATGCTAGACTCGCACTGAATCACATAGACACGCTGTAACATCAATCATTGGCAATTCACTGAAACATACCGGTACCCGGTACCCGTTTGAATTTTGAAAACTTGCACGCATGCTAGATTTACACTGATCCTCACAGGAGCACTGACACGTCACAGGCCGTAGTCCACCTACTGGTACACTGAAACCTGACACTTGCTTGGATCTGAAAAATGTACACACATGTACCATATCTGTATGCTGACCCTCACAAACACACTGACACATCACATGCTGTAGTTCACCGCAGTATACTATAACCCGAAATCTGCTTGAATCTGAAAAACGTGCACGCATGCTAGATTTGTATCGACTTTAACATGTTCCCTCAGAACTGTACATTTCATATTGCTTTGCAATCATTTGTTTGTAAACAGGGAGATTCCCATACCATTCGCAGGTATGGGAATGTTTCGGCTCGGGATTGGTATTTGGAGCTTCCCGAGGCGGTTCGACACATCGTGGATGAGGCGGGCTTCGGTTCCTTCTGCGGTGCGGCGGGCTTCTGCTGCAGGCCTCTTCTCATGACCTGGCGAAGATGGTGGGACACCACCGATTCATTTCACCTATCCGCGGCGGGGGACATGACGATGACCCCTTACGATTTCTCGGTGCTCACCGGCATCGGGGTAGGGGGTGATCCGATTCCCTTCGACATCTATATGGATGAGTGGACTGCCGCTCAGATCCATTTACTTGGCGCGGCTCCGCCTCTTGCACGTCCAGGCTTTGTCCGCTATTCTTGGTTCGAGGTGCAGTTCCGGGTGCAGCCTCTTCTTGTCGACGCAGCTCCGATGACCGAGGTGGCCGTGGAGCAGTATGCGCGTGGCTTCTTGATGTTTTCTTTGGGGACCACCCTATTACGGCCGAGGCGAACACGTGCCTCTCTGCCTACTCGGCGCCTTGGTGGACGTCCGGACATCTTCGCTATATGGGGTGGCGGCTCGCCACTCTCTGGCTATATGAGCTCGGTTTCATGGCGTGACAGTTTGGGGGTTCTTGGCGAGCTTGGGAGAATCGTCTTCTTTTCGCTTTACATTTACATTACGTGCTACGTACTCTGCACACTCGCACACTGCTTTGTAGTTTGCTTTACACTTAACGTATCTTGTACACAGCACACACATACTCTGCTTTACTTGTTGTACCTTTGTTCTGTACACTCTGCTCAATACACTGCACAACACACGGCTCTGCTATTTCTGCTTTACTATGTATTTTTGCTGTATCTGATGATCATACTGACATCTGTTTTGCAGTTGTGGGTCTATGCCTACTTTCCCAGGCTAGAGCCAGTACCGGAGACAGAGACTCTGCTGGTCGTTCCCTTCTCACGCCGTTATGACGGGAGGTGCACACGGCGGCCTCGTGATACCTTCAGCTTCTTCCGTCGCTATTTTGACACCATTACCCCCGCCGAGGTATGTTTTACTTGCAGTTCATTTAAGCTTCACTTTTCCATTGTATATTTGCAATACCAGTAGGCAATAAACTATATTTCGATTTCAGATCACCTGGCAGCCATGGGCTCCTCTGCCAGCGCTGATGCGAGATCGGTTTGCCGGCGCGATCGAGACCTCGCGTTACCGGATTTTGCTAGAGGGCGATGTCGGGCTTGGTACTGGTGGCGCTTCTTCGTAGACCTTAGGGTTACTGGCGAATAGTCGGAGCATCCTCCGAGCACATGAGGACACCGAAGCGTTTCACCGTGGCGATGGCGGACTACACCATCGGTTGGGAGGCGGCCAGGCGAGGCGATTACTCGAGTACGTCCGGACCTTCATCATGCGGCCTCTGGCGGTGGTCGCCGGTGAGCGAGAGACTGCGGCGCCCGGTGGCTAGGCGAAGGTGGGAGCGAGGGGATCGTCCTGAAGGCTCGAGCTTGGCGGGAGAAGTCTGAGAGGGGCGAGGGGCGGTGGCCGCTCTGCCTACCATCTTGACTCTGAGGCGAGTGGGGAGACCTACCAGATCCTTTGCTCCTCCCGGTTGGTCATGAGTTGGTGGTATTCTGACCGCCTCCGGTATGTATTCTTGCATTTCAGACTGATCATTTGATTTTAGTTTATTTGATATTCCTGAGAATATTTGATGCATCCGATATTTTTGCGAGCTTCTTCCGAGTACACGGCGGTCGGTGGAGTGAATGCCTCCATGGCGAGGATGTTGCGGCGGACCTTTGAGTTCCTAGCCTTCACGGCCTTCGGTATGTTCTTTCGACATAGTCCCAAACTATATACAAAGCGCCCATGTCGATACGACACAACATCGATAAAGCTGTTCACGGACTCACACATCAGTACTCACACATCGTGCATTCTGCATTGATAAAGCTTTCGCGGCATTCAAACATCGTACTCATACATCGCCTGCGCATTACGACCGATTAAACCGCTCACGGCATTCCCTTCGCCTCGCCTCTGCGCATTACGATCGTTCGCGCTCGCGTGTACTAATGCATTTGCCTTTTGTACTTTTCGGCCTCCTTCCGATTCCTCCGTGGGTGGCGGCGCTCATCTGGACCTCCCATTTCTACTGGGATGGTAGGATATTCCCCGCACTGAGGCGTGTGGCCATGTGGGGAGCGGCTCGCAGCTCTATTGCGAGGATGGCGAGTGAGGCGGAGGCCTCTGAGGAGGCCGAGGCGGCTCGGGCTCGGACTCCGATAGCGACACCGACGATGCTCTGTGCTTACGCCGGGGAAGAGGCGAGACGGATCCCCAAGAGTGGTGAGGCCATTGATGATGATTCAGACTTCATTTTTTTCTTTCATTTTTCTTTCTTGTACTTTTCTCTTTTTGGTAATAAGAGTACTATTCTTTTTCTCAAACTTTGTACTTGACAAGATTATATGGGATGAAGCAAACTTTTGGTCTACAGAAGAGTGTTACTTTTGTCTATATATGCATATTTCATACCTTACCTTGCATTGCATCATATTACACCTCAAATGTAAATGAAAATGATCTGTTGTCGACAATTGAACTCTTGCCTTTGTAATAATAATCGGATAACCAACCAACTAAATAGCAACACAACACATACGAACCCATCGCTCAAAACTGGGTACACGGCCATACTCTTGGGACTATTACGCTCGGGATTGATGCGCATATAGCCCATAACCTGACATTTGGTTCATTACGCACACAAACCACGAACAAATAGCCCCAATCGACAAGACGGATCACAAAGTCGACACGGTTGCGGTTGAAACACACTCGGATGTCCCAAATTTTCCTTTCCTTCTCTGCTTTGCGGATGTAGAATGGCACGATTACGAGCACAAGCTATTACCTTTTGGAAGAGGATGGGTTTTCAACCGGGGTATCGAGCCTACCACAGGACACGGCGAGACAGACTCAAACAAAGAAACAAAAGGCACACGACCTAACACAACGAGACACGCTTGGAAAAGACTCGAAGCCAAAATCAAGGTCGACAAATCAAAAGACACGACGCACAGACATGTTTACAAAAAGACCTCAAATCTCGAGGAGCCAAATCCTCCGGGTATTATTCCCACCCTTTCTGATTTGTGATACTTACATCGCTCGGCCCTCAGGCTCGGGTTTTTCTCTCAAAAACCCTTTTCTTCACTTTTATCTCAGCTTACACCTCTCTATTCTTTATTCTCTCATTTTTCATCCCTCCCCAGGGTGGTTGACGAGTAAACAAGAGGTTGTGGGTTCACGCCCGATACAGCTAGCTTGCAGCCATTTCTTTCTGGTGATGGAGTGCCTCCTTGGCAAGTGCGTTAACGGGGGGAAGACAGAAGACCTGACTCAATCGTGCCCCTAGTTCGTCATTTTGACCATTTTTCATTGTTTTTTCTAAAACAGTTTTGATCAAAGATGAGAGTTGGATGAGCACATTTATTCAATTTTTGATTTGAAAATCATACGAATCAGGCTGTGTGCACTGAAAATTCTCCTTTTTTGGGCCCAAACATGGTCCAATTTTGGAAATGAAACAGTTTTCGAGAAAATGAGTCAACCTCAGTGAAAATTTTCAAAAACTATTTTTGCAAACAGTCAACGCTCAACGAGCGCGGAACTTACCCTCGAGATATGCAACCTCGGATCGGAGGCAATGGAAAATTGCCCCTGGCTTAAAGGGGGATAAAGGCAACGGAAAGTTGCCCCTGGTTTGGACAGCAACTTAGGGCAATTTACGGCAATGGATGGCAACGGAAAGTTGCCCCTTGTTTGGATGACGCCGTGGCATTTTTGTAAGTCAGTCCTCGTTGATGACGATCGGACCCTCGGGCGCGGAGGAGTCGAAGACAGCTTAAACCAATATATGGACACAGTCACCTGGAAGGTATTGGTGGTCGGACTTCAAGAGGAATTTGGTCATGCAATTCCAGGTCGCTGCAATCGAGATTTTGGATTTGGAGGAGGCAAAAGTGATCAAAGCCATGACATGGACTGAGACGCTATGGAAGCGTTGGGGGCTGGACTTCAAGATGAAGTTGCCTACGTATCCCAAACATGGGAATCAAGCCTTACGTAGTTCCGGTTAAGGTACACTCGGGTATTTTAACCTTCACTGTTTAGGCTCTAACTTTTGCCAAGGCGCCCAATGCGGGTTTTCGACCTTGCGAGCTTTGTTCTTCTTTCTTTTCTTTTTTGCTATTCTTTTCTTTCCTTTTCTTCTTCTTTTTCTTGTTTTTTCTTTTTCTTCATTCTTTTCTTCGCTCTAACTTTTGCCTGGGTCGCCCTTCCGGGTTTTCGGCCCAGTGAGCCTCTCAAAGGGTAAAAGTGGAGCAAGCCCATGCCAAATGGTTTTGAGATTGAAGCCTCTCCGTATCCAGGAGAGCGACTGTTGTATTGACTTGCAGGAAAAGTCCATCACGGTTACTTCTCGAGCTTTGCTTGGTGGGATTTGATCTTCTTGATCTGACTTTGATGCCTCTTGCTCAAGGGCTGCTTCGAATTGGGCCACACAGGCGTTTCATGATACTGATCGTTTCGAACGGATTCCGGTTTGCAACAGATGAATCAAATCTCGAGACTGGGAGCGATCCTGGGCTGCACTATCTCAAGAGCGGTTCCACACGAGTCTTCACAAGACCGCGCAAAATGTTTTGTTTTCGAAAGTTTTTTTTTTAAGAAAGCGATAAATCGCTCGTGTTGAAGCTAGTGTGGAACGATGCGGATCGGGCGGGGTCCTTCCCAAGACTCACGACAAGCATGATTTCATTCATTAAAAGCTCAACATGCTTCTCTTTCTCTTAATTTTGATCAAAGTTTTGCAAAACCGAGGAATTCCTTCCTCTTTGTTTTTATCACCAAGACGTTTAAAAAAAGGTTTTTGAAAAAAACTTAGGTCATTACAACGAGTTCAAGGCACAAGAGAGCGGTGAAATGCTGTCGTTCCATCCAGATTCACAGCACGGTTGATTCAAAGAACAAATATGGAACGTGATAGCCACAAATTGTTTTCATTGATTCGTTGGCATAAGCGGTTCATTAGCGAAACAAAGCTCAAAAAGCAAAAGCAACTAATTGAAAGACAAAACGTTGTTTGAGGCAACAACCCCGAAATCACCTGGTATACTATACAAAAGGGACTGGCTTGTTACAGCAAGACAGACTCTGTAAGCAAAAAGACTGACTCAATACAGAGAGACAGACTCAAAAACAAAACAAAAGACTGACTCGACACCCAAGTCAGGATTTACAAAACTAGCATTGGCAGGTGCTCAAAAATGCGTGCCAAACGCCACATCCAAAAATGTACCAAACACTGCCCGTAGGCGGTTCACCTTCCGATTATATACTTGCAGTATCCGTGTCCTCGAAATCCAACAACTGAGTGGTGACGGACTTCGCTGAGGTGGGCGGGAGGATAACCTCGTTGTCAATCAAGTCTTGTACCTCGTGCCGAAGGCGGAAACAATTGTCAGTGGCATGGCCGGTCTGCTGATGATATGCACAGTACAGGGAAGCGTCATGTGTGGTCGGGAGATTCTTCGGAAGCGGCCGAGGCTCCAGGGGCTTGAGGTGTCCCCTAAGAAAGGATCAAAGAAGGATACGTAATGCCTTGGACAATGGCATATAGAGAGCATGAAAGACCCTGCGCCCTCGGGGCAGGTATTTTGGAGTCTGAGCACTCTTGCTAGACGCACTAGCAAATGGATCGGCGGGTGCGGCCTTGGGTTTTTGATCCTTTCCGGATGCAAGGCTGGAAGGGGGAAGAACTGTCTTGGCATGACGGGGCCTATCCCGGTTCTCTGATTGACTGGAACTGCCCTCAGGCGGAGTGGGGAAAACGTCCTCCACAACTTTTGACATAACTGCGGATATCTGTTGCTTGTTCATTCTTCCGGCTTTCAAAGCCTCTACTGCCCACAGCAGTTGTTCAATAGGGTCGGCATCTGTCTTCATCTTGCCTTTGTCTCCGGCCTCAGCCTGATTTAGGGTTTGGCTGGATGCTGACATATCATTGTTATAACTGGAGGCCATCTCCGGTTGGTTGAGTTCAATAACAATTCGGCCCAACAGCGGGGGTTCTTGGGGTACAAAGTTCACGGCGTACAATGCAGCTGGCGGTGAAACAGACATTCCATATGCAAGATCCGCCACAGATCTTTGGAGATCGCCTATCATCCCCATTAGTTCAAAAGTAGTAGGCTCACGAGCCTGATATAGCTGAGGAGTCCAAATTGGATGTGCGGCAGGCGACCTAGGTGGATGCGGCATGTCAACAGTAGTTTCATCTTGTGGGGTAATTCCCTGACTCAACGCGGCCGTCATGACCACAATCTCTTCTGAGTTCTGCGTCATGTTCAGTCTTGCCTCAGCAAGGAGAAGACACTAGCTGTTCTAAATCAACTCTCTGAATCTCCGGCGAAAGCGAAAAAAACAAGCAATATTTCAAACAGATCAAACACGGGTGTAGCCGATCAATCGCACTCTACCATCGATCCTTTGTTCCCGAATCGCTATTCAAAATCTGATACACCCGCAGAACCGCCTAATTCTCAACTACACGTCGATCGGTGCCCTCGGGCCGGATACCCAAATCTTGCAAACTGATATGTGTGTTCCTGTAGAGATACACTCTAAAAGCACATAACAAGTAAAAGAGAGCCAATACACCCCTATGTTGGGGTAGGGTTTCCCTGTCCTATTTTGTCAGGAGCTAGGGTTTCACTACGCACGCAGCGGTTTCAAACAACCTACATCGGGTAAGCAACCTGTCCTAGTTTGGAATGGTCACTATGGATTTCGAATATGCACTAGGTCGAATGGTCCAAAAGGGTGCCCCGGTAAAACCGGGGTTTGTGTTCCCATTCTGTCAGAGCCCATAACCGGTCAGCCTTATGGTCATGCCTTGACAAGACAAGCCTCCGGCAAACCGTTCAGGAATGGCAGATGGAAAACACGGTGTCCTAGGCGCACCAATGCACATGCAATGCAAAGAAACACATAAGCGTAGTCAAAACAGGATATCACGCGTTCGAGTCAAACTCTCTAAAGTCCCAATGAGTCGCCAGAATCAGAGACGTCCCCGAACGCCCGGGAGGGTTAAGTCCTGCCTGCTCATATCGGGGTCACTACAGTTCGGACTCGATTGTCACGGTTCTAAATCTGAACCAAAGAGTCCAAATCCGGCAAATCGTTTTGAAGAAAAACAGTTTTTTTTGAAAAGTAGTACCAAACATGGACTGCTTTGCCAGATTACAGAGTCGCCACCTAAATATTTTTAAAATGGAAAATTTAGGAAACCCTGACTCGGTGCCGAAGGCCACGTGTCCGTCATCACCAAAGTGGTCTTGGCTCGGGAGCTTGGGTACAATCGGGAAGGTCACTATGAGCACCTTTCGCGGTCAAGACCGGCCTCTACTAACCGTGATATCTGATTTTGAAAACATTACATGCTCTTATTCCGATTATTAGCCTAGAATTACTATGTTATGCGCGCAGCAAACAAGTATAGACTAGATTGCCTAATTTGGAAATAAACATTGCATATCCGTTCGTTTTGAAAACAGTTTGAAATTGCTACTCGCAAGTAGGCTAAAATACGGATTTCAACGAGTTATTCCAACTCAAGCAATCCAACCTTCACCCACAGGCATTCAAACAGTTTATCTCACATAAGCATCTAGCCGCATGGTAAGCATACTGTCATGGCAACATTCACACGCATGTGGTATGCTAAAGCATAAAATACTTACATCGTACTCCGTGCCAAAACAATAAACTAGTTAGCAAACATGCATGTCCTAGTTCATGTTAAGTGGCTAATGCAACACAAGCAAGGATGCAATTTAGAATAGGCTCGGCTAACCCTAAACATGGCACATGAAATGCAGCAACTACCACGTATTCAATTTGGAATTGAAAGTACGATGCAGTTTGCATGATGTGCCGAGCCCGATGCATGTTCAGACAAATGCATGGATGCACGCATGCATTGCATAAGGTATGCTAAAATAAGTATGCCCTAATCTACCATCGAAAGCGGGTAAATAAAAGGGATAGAAAGAAATGGGGGTTTGGAAGACATAAACCCACTCACACACACTTATTACAACTTTGCCCTCGCTCGGAGGGACCGAAAGAATATACAAATTAATTAACTACGCAAGCTAATTAAAATATTACAAATCAACTAAATTAATTAAATAAAATAATTAATCTAATTAAACAGTAAATCGCCTCGGGATGAGGGCCAAATGCAGCGCGTGCTCGGGACTCGCTCGGAATCGCACTGTCATGCATGATTTGCCTCTGTTTCCTCTGCTCTCCTCCTCAAAAAATTGCCAAAGTCCCAGGAGTGCCTCTCAGGGCATTGGGGAGTACCACCGGCTGGGGTAGGGCACCACCGGCTGAAGAAGGAGGCCACCGGCACTAGATGAAGTTATCGGCTGGAAATTGACTGCCGGTCGGCACTAAATAGTGCCGGCCGGCACTTAACACCTGCAGAACCTGCAACCCACAGCAGCAGAGGACAACAACATGCATGGCAATGTGATTCAAGGTATTTATGCACTAAACACACCCTTTATCATGTTATTGACTCAAAAGGGCATATGCCTCGATTCCCGGACTACCAATCGCGCATTTCCATGCATGATGGTCCTAAGAACCAAGAATGCAACTTTGATTTCAAATGCATGCAATGCAAACAAACAAACAAGGGTGCTCAACCTCCATCATACTTCACTTCAAGAGGCCAAACATGCACAATACAAACGCAACCCTAAACATGTCAACTAGGCATGCAACATGGACTATGCAATATGTTCATGCAAAGGGTTCAAACAAGCATGCAAGGCAAGCATGCAAACTAATGGAAGGATGGCCTTATACATGAATTAGGCAACTCAAATAGTCCTAAAATCAGTGGCCAAAGTGCCTAGAAATGGAGACTAAACACACACACACACATGCAAGTGTTATGGTCCAAACCCAAAGCATAAACATGGCAACCCCCAAGCACACTTGGAGATACCAAACAAGGACAATAAACACACATTGTAAAGCTCTGAAAATCATGCGAAACATGATGCCAAATCATGCAACAAAACAAGCCAAACAAAGCATGCAAATGGTCTAAGGTTCAAAGCAAATCAATGAGGCTTTGAACCACACTTAGCACAACCACACATGGCAATACTTAAACACTTAAAAACAGAGTTTTAACACGTAAAACTAAGCCTAAAGGACCACCTAGGTGGCGTCTAGATGACATGAATCCAAAGGCATACATTAAGGCCAAAACATGGAGCA
Organism: Camellia lanceoleosa; assembly: GCA_025200525.1. NCBI lineage: Eukaryota > Viridiplantae > Streptophyta > Magnoliopsida > Ericales > Theaceae > Camellia > Camellia lanceoleosa. Next base: position 84,895,520 of record CM045768.1, on the reverse strand, counting down.
TTTAACACATACTCTTAAAGCATTAGAGAGGCAACTAAGGTGAGCATACAAGCACACCAAAAGGTCTGAAATAACATGCTAAATGGTTCCAAACCATCAAAACGAGGTAAGCCACACATGCTACACATGCATACTCAAAGGCTAGTATGACACAAAACAAACCTCTGGACCCTCAAGAACTCAAGGAAGGTGAAACACTAGGTGTTTTTGTGCAATAGTATGACACAAACACCTAGTGTACTAAACAAGAGGGAAGAAGAGAGATAGGATGTGTATCTATCCTAACCCTAAAAACCAGAGCTTGGTCTATCTAAAATGTCTAAAATTTTCTAACCTCTAGCCAAGAAGGGGAGTGGTCCTCCTTATAGGCAACAAAGCTTGCAAAGCTTACAAGCTAAGCTAACTAAAAGGGTCATCCCTCCATACACGTGTATGGAGGGAAACCAAGACTATACAGCTGTCTGAAAATATCTCATAAAGCAGCTGTAAAGTGGTCGGCAGGGCAAAATGGTCATTTTTCCAAAAGGAGTGCTGACCGGCACAAAATAGTGCCGACCGGTACAATATAGTGCCGATGGCAACACCAGCCAGCCGGTGGCCTCTAGCCACAGCCGGTGGTATGTGGGGGTGCCTCACAAAGCATTCCCTGCCCCTCTAGGGCAAAACACAGGTGTTTGGTGCAAAACCAGACACAAAACGGTCAAGTTCGGAGGTCCTGAGGCAAGGCGCGCGAGCCGAGAACTCTGGGAACTCCAAACGAACACGAACATGGATAATCACCGAGTGTTCCAACGGTGACGTCCAAGTCTTGAAGACGGTCAAAAATGGGGTGTCTACAACCGGACCATCTCTTGACTGTTACCCGATTTTTGCCCCCCGATGAACTATTTTCAAGCTTAAGTGCGAGAAAAGTGCCATTTCGGACTTAGTTTTCAAACCAGGAGTCCCGTGCTAGTTCCGTAAGTTTTCACAACTTACATTGGTCCTTGCCGAGGTGTTTGATGTGTTCCCCGGGCCTTCTCGTGACTGTTACATGATTTTGGCCCCTGACGGCTTATTTTCGAGCTTAAGTGTGAAAAAAGTGCATTTTTCGATTTAGTTCCCAAACCGAGAGTCCCGTGCTAGCTCTGTAAGTCTCCACAACTTACCTTGGAACCTCCCGAGGTGTTTGGGGCATCTCCAGGTCCTTTTCGTGACTGTTACACGGTTTTGGCCCCCTAATGTCCTACTTCCAAGCTTAAGTGTGAAAAAAGTGTCTTTTTCCAACTTAGTTTTCAAACCGAAAGTCCCGTGCTAGTTCCGTAAGTTTTCACAACTCACGTTGGTCACTCCCGAGGTGTTTGAGGTGTTCTCGGCCCTTCTTGCGACTTTTACATGATTTTAGCCCCTGATGGCCTACTTTCAAGCTTAAGTGTTAGAAAAGTGTATTTTTCGACCTAGTTTTCAAACTGGGATTCCCATGCCTGTTTGTTAAGTTTTCACAACTCAAATTAGTCCCTTCTGAGATGTTTAAGGTGTTCGCCGGGCCTTCTCGTGATTGTTACGCGATTTTCGCCCGCCAAGGCCTATTTTCAAGCTTAAGCGTGAAAACAGTGCCTTTTTCGACCTAGTTTTCAAATCGCAAGTCCCGCGCTAGTTCTGTAAGTTTTCACAACTTACATTGGTTTCTCTTGAGGTGTTGGAGTGTTCCATGGGCCTTCTCGGGACTGTTACAAGATGTTTTGCCCCCGCTGGCTTATTTTCAAATTTAGGTGTTTAGAAATTGCATTTTTTGACTTAGTTTTCAAACCGGGAGTCCCATGCAAGTTCCGTAAGTTTCCACAACTGAATTTTGTCCCTCCCTAGGTGTTTGAGGTGTTCCCCAGACCATCTCTTGACTGTTATACGATGTTCACTCCCCGATGGACTATTTTCAAGCTTAAGTGCGAGAAAAGTGCCGGTTCGGACTTAGTTTTCAAACCAGGAGTCCCATGCTAGTTCCGTAAGTTTTCACAACTTACATTGGTCCCTCCCAAGGTGTTTGATGTGTTCCCCGGGCCTTCTCGTTACTGTTACACGATTTTGGCCCCCGACGGCTTATATTTCGAGCTTAAGTGTGAAAAAAATACATTTTTCAATTTAGTTCCCAAACCGGATAGTTCCGTAAGTCTCCACAACTTACCATGGACCCTTTCGAGGTGTTTGGGGCATCTCCCGGTCCTTCTCGTGATTGTTACACGGTTTTGGCCCCCCGATGTCTTACTTCTAAGCTTAAGTGTGAAAAAAGTGTCTTTTTCCAACTTAGTTTTCAAACCGGAAGTCACGTGCTTGTTCCGTAATTTTTCACAACTGATGTTGGTCACTCCCGAGGTGTTTGAGGTGTTCCCGGCACCTCTTGCGACTGTTACATGATTTTGGCCTCCGATGGCCAACTTTCAAGCTTAAGTGTTAGAAAAGTGTATTTTTCGACCTAGTTTTCAAACCGGGAGTCCCGTGCCTGTTCGTTAAGTTTTCACAACTCAAATTGGTCCCTCCTGAGATGTTTGAGATGTTCCCTGGGCCTTCTCATGATTGTTACACGATTTCGGCCCGCCAAGGCCTATTTTCAAGCTTAAGTGTGAAAAAAATGCCTTTTTCGACCTAGTTTTCAAACCGCAAGTCCCACGCTACTTCCGTAAGTTTCCACAACTTACATTGGTTTCTCCCGAGGTGTTGAAGGTGTTCCACGGGCCTTCTCGGGACTGTTACAGGATTTTTGGCCCTTGATGGCCTATTTTCAAACTTAGGTGTTTAGGAAGTGCATTTTTTGACTTAATTTTCAAACTAGGAGTCCTATGCAGGTTCCGTAAGTTTCCACAACTTACGTTGATCCCTCCTTAGCTGTTTAAGGTGTTCCACAGACCTTCTCTTGACTGTTACACGATTTTCACCCCCCGATGGACTATTTTCAAGCTTAAGTGTGAGAAAAGTGTCGTTTCGGACTTAGTTTTTAAACCGGGAGTCTCGTGCTAGTTTCGTAAGTTTTCACAACTTACATTGGCCCCTCCCGAGGTGTTTGATGTGTTCCCCAGGCCTTCTCGTGACTGTTACGCGATTTTGGCTCCCGACGGCTTATTTTCGAGCTTAAGTGTGAAAAAAGTGTATTTTTCGATTTAGTTCCCAAACCGAGAGTCCCGTGCTAGCTCCGTAAGTCTCCACAACTTACCTTGGACTCTCTCGAGGTGTTTGGGGAATCTCTCGGTCTTTTTCGTGACTGGTACACGGTTTTGGCCCCCCGATGTCCTAGTTCCAAGCTTAAGTGTGAAAAAAGTGTTTTTTTCCAACTTAGTTTTCAAGCCGGAAGTCCTGTGCTAGTTCCGTAAGTTTTCACAGCTCACGTTGGTTACTGCTAAGGTGTTTGAGGTGTTCTCGGCCCTTCTTGCGACTGTTACATGATTTTGACCCCCGATGGCCTACTTTCAAGCTTAAGTGTTAGAAAAGTGTATTTTTCGACCTAGTTTTCAAACCGGGAGTCCCGTGCCTGTTCGTTAAGTTTTCACAACTCAAATTGGTCCCTCCTGAGATGTTTGAGGTGTTCCTCGGGCCTTCTCGTGATTGTTACACGATTTCAGCCTGCCGAGGCCTATTTTCAAGCTTAAATGTGAAAAAAGTGCTTTTTCCACCAAGCTTTCAAACCGCAAGTCCCGTGCTAGTTCCGTAAGTTTCCACAACTTACATTGGTTTCTCCCGAGGTGTTGGAGGTGTTCCACGGGCCTTCTCGGGACTGTTACAGGATTTTTGGCCCCCGATAGCCTATTTTCAAACTTAGGTGTTTAGGAAGTGCATTTTTTTACTTAGTTTTCAAACCGGGAGTCCCATGCAAGTTCCGTAAGTTTCCATAACTGAATTTTGTCCCACCCTAGGTGTTTGAGGTGTTCCCCGGACCATCTCTTGACTGTTACACGATTTTGGCCCCCCGATAGACTATTTTCAAGCTTAAGTGCAAGAAAAGTGTCGTTTCGGACTTAGTTTTCAAACCGGAAGTCCCGTGCTAGTTCCGTAAGTCTCCACAACTTACCTTGGTCCCTCCCGAGGTGTTTGATGTGTTTCCCGGGCCTTCTCGTGACTGTTACACGATTTTGGCCCCCGACGGCTTATTTTCGAGCTTAAGTGTGAAAAAAGTGCATTTTTTGATGTAGTTCCCAAACTGAGAGTCCCGTGCTAGCTCCATAAGTCTCCACAACTTACCTTGGACCCTCTCGAGGTGTTTGGGGCATCTCCCGGTCCTTTTCGTGACTGCTACACGGTTTTGGCCCCCCGATGTCCTAGTTCTAAGCTTAAGTGTGAAAAAAGTACATTTTTTGACCTAGTTTTCAAACCGCAAGTCCCGCGCTAGATTCATAAGTTTCCACAACTTATATTGGTTTCTCCCAAGGTGTTGGAGGTGTTCCACAGGCCTTCTCGGGACTGTTACAGGATTTTTGGCCCCCGATGGCCTATTTTCAAACTTAGGTGTTTAGGAAATGCATTTTTTACTTTGTTTTCAAACCGGGAGTCGCATGCAAGTTCTGGAAGTTTCCACAACACACGTTGGTCCCTTTTTAGGTGTTTGAGGTGTTTCCCAGACCTTCTCTTGACTGTTACACGATTTTGGCCCCCCAATGGACTATTTTCAAGCTTAAGCGCGAGAAAAGTGTCGTTCCGGACTTAGTTTTCAAACTGGGAGTCCCGTGCTAGTTCCGTAAGTTTCCACAACTTAAATTTGGTCCCTCCCGAGGTGTTTGATGTGTTCCTCGGGCCTTCTCGTGACTGTTACACGATTTTGGCCCCCGACGGCTTATTTTCGAGCTTAAGTGTGAAAAAAATGCATTTTTTGATTTAGTTCCCAAACCGAGAGTCCCGTGCTAGCTCCGTAAGTCTCCACAACTTACCTTGGACCCTCCCGAAGTGTTTGGGGCATCTCCTGGTCCTTCTCGTGACTGTTACACGGTTTTGGCCCCCCCGATGTCCTAGTTCCAAGCTTAAGTGTGTAAAAAGTGTCTTTTTCCAACTTAGTTTTCAAACCAGAAGTCCTGTGCTAGTTCCGTAAGTTTTCACAACTCATGTTGGTTACTCCTGAGGTGCTTTAGATGTTCCCAGCTCTTCTTGCGACTGTTACATGATTTTGGCCCCCCGATGGCCTACTTTCAAGCTTAAGTGTTAAAAAAGTGTATTTTTCGACCTAGTTTTCAAACCGGGAGTCCCGTGTCTATTCGTTAAGTTTTCACAACTCAAATTGGTCCCTCCTGAGATGTTTGAGGTGTTCCCTGGACCTTCTCGTGATTGTTACACGATTTCGGCCCGCCGAGGCCTATTTTCAAGCTTAAGTGTGAAAAAAGTGCCTTTTTCGACCTAGCTTTGAAACTGCAAGTCTCGCGCTAGTTTCGTAAGTTTCCACAACTTACATTGGTTTCTTCCGAGGTGTTGGAGGTGTTCCACGGGCCTTCTCGGGACTATTACAGGATTTTTGGCGCCCGATGGTCTATTTTCAAACTTCGGTGTTTAGGAAGTGCATTTTTTGACTTAGTTTTCAAACCGGGAGTCCCATGCAAGTTTCGTAAGTTTCCACAACTCATGTTGGTCCCTCCCTAGGTGTTTGAGGTGTTCCCCGGACCTTCTCTTGACTATTACACTATTTTGGCCCCTCGATGGACGATTTTCAAGCTTAAGTGCGAGAAAAGTGTCATTTCGGACTTAGTTTTCAAACCGGGAGTCCCGTGCTAGTTCCGTAAGTTTTCACAACTTACATTGGTCCCTCCCGAGGTGTTTGATGTGTTCCCAGGTCCTTCTCATGACTCTTGCACGATTTTGGCCCCCGATGGCTTATTTTCAAGCTTAAGTGTCAGAAAAATGCATTTTTAGACTTTGTTTTCAAACCGGGAGTCCTATGCTAGTTCTGTATATTTCCACAACCTACATTAGTCTCTCCCGAGGTGTTCGAGGTGTTCCCGAGCCTTCTCGTGACTATTACACGATTTTTGCACCCGGTGGCCTATTTTCAACTTTAAGTGTGAAAAAAGTGCATTTTTTGACTTAGTTTTCAAATCGCGAGTCCCGTGCTAGTTTTGTAATTTTCCACAACTTACAATGGTCTATCTTGAGGTGTGAGAAAAGTGCCTTTTTGGACTTAGTTTTCCGACCGGGAGTCCCGTCATAGTTCATTAAGTTTTTACAACTTACATTTGTCCCTCTTGAGGTGTTTGAGGTGTTTCCTAGGTCTTCTCGTGACATTTACACAATTTTGGCCCCCGATGAGCTATTTTCAACCTTAAGTGTGAAAAAAGTGCATTTTTAACTTAGTTTTAGAACCGGGTGTCCCGTGCTAGTTCTGTAAGTTTTCACAACATACATTGGTCCCACCCGAGGTGTTTGATGTGTTCCTTGGGCCTTCTCGTGACTGCTACACGATTTTTTCCCCGATGGCCTATTTTCAAGTTGAAGTGTGAGAGAAGTTCCTTTTTGACTTAGTTTTCAAACCGAGAGTCCTGTGCTTGTTTCGTAAGTTTCCACAACTTACATTGGTCCCTCTCGAGGTGTTTGAGGTCTTCCTCGGACCTTCTAGTGACTGTTATACGATTTTGGCCCCCAATAGCCTATTTTAAAGCTTAAGTGTGAGAAAAGTGCATTTTTCGACTTTGTTTTCAAACCGGGAGTCCCATGCTAGTTCCATAAGTTTCCAAAACTTACATTGGTCCCTCCCGAGTTGTTTGAGGTGTTACCCGGGCCTTCTCGTGATTGTTACATGATTTTGGCTCTCGATGGCCTATTTTCAAGCTTTTTTTTTTTTGGATGAATAAGACATAAATAAAACAGGAAAATATACAAGATTACAAGGGGCAAACCCCAGGCCCTAAAACACCTATACAAAGAAATCCGAACTCAGAATAAAAAACAAAAAGAAAACACGAAACACAACCTAAACATAATGTTCAAAAACCATATCAAAAAAGATAGAGGATGTGAACACCACGGAATAGACCAAGATAAGGCTATAACTAAAACAAAATAAACAGTCCAAACAGTCCAGGATACTCAAAACAGTACTGCCGACATCGACCCAGCACCACACGCACCAACTATGCAGCAAAAAGGAATTGTGGTACATGCCACAAAATGTGCAGCAAAAAGAACACAACAAAGAGCTACCAACGTCTAGCAAAATACTACCCCTAGTACATCCCACTAGGGTGGGCAAAACTGTAGGATAAATAACACTAAACATATCCAAATAAAGACAGCTTATAGTCACAATAACGACTCCAGAAGGCGCTAACAGCAGCCATTCCATCAACCAGACTTCCATCAAATTCCAATCTGACGCAACGAGAAAGCGCATCCAGTAGCCCAAACCTTGAGTTACCAAGTTCCTTTACAACCAGCAAACTCCATTATACATAATAGAAGGACATCACTCAACCCACACCTAAGCTCACAGCACTTGTAACATCTAACAACAAATACAACACAATATTTTGGGCTCACATCACTCAACCCACACCAATACCAACAGCACCCAATAATCAGCCATAGCCTGCATATAAAAATTACCATATATATAGTCATTAGTAAAAAAATTTTGGAGACTATTTCACTCAACCCACATTCATTTTCAGAATAAGTATGAAACTCCCATCACTCAACCCTCAGAAGACAACAATCCATACATGCGGCTGCACAAAGAGCAAACAATTAGAATTAGAACACTCATTTTGCTCACAGACACTCAACCCTCATTTAGTGAACTCACATCTCTCAGCAGCCCTCCCATTCTGAGTGTATGGGGCTTCAAAACAGTAGCAGGTAGATTCCACTGGGTAAGAAACCATTCATCACCTGCACTTCTAGGTAAATGTGTTATAGACAACAATCTACCCCTAACCATTTGAACAATAGATTTAACAATCACTTCCTCAGGCTTGAATTCCTAATTGAAAATCCTATTGTTCCTCTCAATCCAAATCAGATAAACGGAGCACAGCATGGCCAACTTAATAATAGTCAGCCTCAAAGACTTTCTCTTAGTCTCATTGGTAGCAAAAGGAATAATATGAGGCCATTTTAGATCAGGCCAGTTCACATTGCATTTGATCTTAATTGCATACCAAATTTTAGCAGTGAATAAACAATCAAAAAAGAGATGAGAATGATTCTCATTTGACTGTTGGCAAAAGGGGCACACTGAATTAGGAGCAAGGCCAAATAGCTGAAGCCTATCACCAGTGTTTAACCTCTCATGAATGGCCATCCAAACAATGAAGCTAACCCTAGGTATAGAATTAGGCCCCCAAATGAGTTTATGCCAAACCACCTTATCAAACTTACTCCTCCAGTGATTCCAAGCTGATTGGATAGTGAACTCACCATCAGAGTTGAGCTGCCAAATAGGTTGATCAGGCAAGGAGGAGTTAGGTCTACAACTAAGAGGAGTTGAAGAAATCAACTCCCTAATCTCCCAAGAATTAGGCACAGGTCAATTCCAAGAATTCTCCTTCACAATCTGACACACTTTAGCCTCACTGTTAAGGCAAGAATCATAAAGAATTCGATCCCCGAATCTATTCCATAACGGACCAAGGTGGTGCCAATTATCATACCATAAAAAAGTAGAGTCACCCCTACCAATTTTGTGGTTGATAAGAGGAGATACAAGATCCCTCAGAGCCAGGAGCTTCCTCCAAACCCAAGAGGAATCATTGGGGACCCTAACTTTCCAAAAACTCTTGCCTTTGAGTAAATACGATTTAACCCATTGACACCACATAGACATCTCTCCTCCAGAAAAGAGGAACCAGATATGCTTGGTGATAGCAGCCTTATTCCAAACCTCAAGAGATTTAAAACCAAGGCCACCTTCATTTTTAGGCACACAAATCCTCTCCCAAGCAATTTTAGCACTATGCTTCTTAAGAGCAGTACCAGACCAGAAGAAAGCACGAAGAATACTCTCAATTTCTCTGATAACCTTTTTTGGAAGGATGAACATGGAGGACCAATAAACTTGCATAGAAAAGAGGATGGTCTGAATGAGTTGGCCTCTCCCAGCATAGGAAAGGGCTTTGTTAGTCCAGCTTTTGATTCTAGAAGTGATCCTCTCCGTAAGCTGCTGACAATCAGAAGCCCTAAGCTTGGTAGTAATCAAAGGGACACCAAGGTATCTAACTGGGAGGACACCTTCAGTGAACTTAGCAATCCTAAGGATACCCTCTCTCAAGTCCTTATTACACCCAGAGAAATAGATGTTGCTCTTATTAAAACTGGGGGTAAGTCCAGATAGAGATGAGAACTCATCCAGACCTTGCATGATAAGGGTAACAGTAGGGACATCCCCTTTACTAAAAATCATGAGATCATCAGCAAAGCAAAGATTCACAATCTTAGTTTTCTCACACCTCCAATGAAACTTAAATAGAGGGTTGCTAGATTTCTCAGCAAAAATTCTAGCCAGAATTTCCATAGCCAAAACAAACAGATAAGGAGACATTGGATCTCCTTGTCGAAGACCTCTGGCACCCTTGAAGTAACCATAAAGGCTCCCATTGATACAAACTGAGAAGGAGGGGCTAGTAATACAAGCCTTAATCCAAGAAATCATGATGGGAGGAAAAGCCATAGCTTTAAGGATGCCAAGAATGAATTCCCATCTCACACTATCATAGGCTTTCATGATATCCACCTTCATAGCACATTTGGGGGTAGGAGAACTCCTATGATACCCCCTCATAAGCTCTTGAGACAGGAAGATATTATCAGAAATCCTCCTGCCTTGGACAAAGGCAGATTGCACAAGATCAATGAGGTCAGGAAGAACCACTTTGATCCTATTAGCAATAATTTTCGCAATACACTTATAGATTGTGTTACAGCAGGATATGGGTCTATAATCCCCAACCCTCACAGGATTAGGGATTTTAGGAATGAGAGCAATAATGGTACTATTCACTTCAGAGAGAAGTTTACCAGACTCAAAGAATGTTCTGATAGCTTGGGTAACCTCTCTCCCAACAATGGCCCAAGATTTTTTGAAAAAACCTACCGGATACCCATCAGGGCCAGGGGCCTTATTGGGTTTCAGGGACCAAAAAACATCCTTGATCTCCAAGTCAGTCACAGGTCTAGCTAGAAGTAAAGCTTGCTCAATGGAGACCTTAGACTTAACAAGGGAATTGATCCTCTCAAGACCATCATAATGGTCATTAATAGGAGTCCCAAATAAATCAGAGTAAAAGGTGATAAAGGCATTTTGGATATCCTCTGACTTATTAGAACAGCACCCATCCTGCATCTCAATATTGAGAATTTTGCCCCTATTAATGTTACCCTTAACAGATTTGAAGAAAAACTTACTGTTACTATCCCCCAATTTCAACCACTGAACCCTCGATTTTTGGTGAGCTAAACTCTCCTCAACACTAGAGAGATCTACATACTGCTTGTAGAGACATCTCTCAAGACTCTGCAACTCTAGATTACTAGGGTCCTTATCCAATTTCCATTGTACAGACTGCAGCTCAGATCCAGTAGCCATAACTCTAGTGCAAATGTCACTGAAATTCTTTTTATTCAAAGATTTAAAAACAGGCTTCAAGTGATGGAGTTTTTGGCAGACTCTGAACATGGGAACACCCCTAATGTATTGGTTCCAAATCAGAGAAACAGCAAGGATGAAATCCTCATGATCCGACCAGAAATCAAAGAACTTGAAAGGTTTCTTAAAGGAGGCCACCACATTTGATACAGTGACCACAGTAGGAGAGTGGTCAGAGATAGAAGATGGAAGCAACAAAGCTGTTGAATTAGGGTAAGAGTCAAGCCACCCCTCATTAACCAAAACCCTATCTATTTTTGTAGCAATGTACTCACCACTCACTCTCTTGTTAGCCCAGGTAAATTGGCACCCACCATAAGATAAATCCACCAAGTCAGATTGGATAATATGTGAGTTAAATTCCTCCTTCTCAGCAGACCAAGAATGAGAGCCCCCAAACTTCTCATATTGGTATCTAGTAGCATTAAAGTCCCCCAAGAAAACAAGGGGGGAATTGGACTGAGACTGGGAGGTTTTAACCATGTACTCAAAAAACTCTTTCCTAATAGCATGTTTATTATCAGCATACACAAAACAAGCTTTAAAAGTAGAGTTTTCCTCAAAAACAAAAATTTTACAAAAAATGAATTGGGCTGAGGATCCGATCAAAGTAACATTGCAAGAAGTTGGATCCCAGCACACACAAATGCGCCCAGTCTCAGTGGGTTGAGAGTTAGTCAAAAAGGACCAATTTTTAAAACACGAGAAGACGACAGCTTCATTTATAGCTTTTATTTTGGTCTCCAAAATGCCCATTACTTTAATATCACTTTTTAGCAAAAAACTTTGGACTTCCCTATGTCTAGAAGATTCATTGAAACCTCTAACATTCCAAGATGCAATTTTAAAAGTCATTGGGACATGCAAAAAAATAGTAACCAAAACCCACTAAAGACCTCAGAGATTACCTCTGTTTTTTCCTCTGGCTTTTACCCTTACCAGAGGAGCTACCTTTCGACCCAGATTTTTGTTGTGTCTACTTCTTTGCTGGAGTAAGTTGTGCTTGAGTTGTTGTCACCAGATTTTCCACTTTGGAGATCATTTCAGTGTCAAGGGGAAGGGCAAGCTTAGTTAGCTCCACCAGTTCCTTCTGAAATCCCTCCAGGTTTGCATCGAATTCCCCACCCATGCTGGGTTCACTGCTATCACTACTGCAAGGCTCATCCACCCCAGCTGGCTTACCAATTGAGACTGGATTATTACTGCTATCAAGGCCAACTCCGGGGTTCTTTGAAGGTCCTTCCTCTTGCACCACTGCTTCCTTACCCTGCTCTACATGTTCAGGTTCAGGCTCCCCCACCTTCCTCTTGCCCCTTGATGTGATTGTGTTCCATCCTTGGTCAGGGTTATCTTCAGTTGCCTTTTGAAGGTTAACCAGATGCTCTACCTGGGTTTTAACACAATTAGATGTTTTGTGTCCAAAAACTAAGAAATGGTCACACTTAGCTAGAATGCCCTGATACTCCACACTAACTACAACAGAGATCCCTCCACAACTGACATTGAACATAGCTGGCAGATTAGAAGAGGCCTCAATTTCCACGCATATTCTAGCAAAAGCCACTCGGCTTCCCTCCTCAGTGAGTTGGTTCATAAAGAGAGGAACTCCCACTGCACTAGCAATTCGACTTAGACCATCTTTGTCCCAATATTCCAAAGGTACATTAAACAGTCTTATCCACACAGGGACTTTTGTAGCTTTTTCCTTTGTGAGCTTCATCATCCTTGTCCACTGTTTTAGGATTAGGTTGAATCCTCCAACGTACCATGGCCCACCCTCAAGAACTGATTTGCAACAACCTGGATCATCAAAAATAAAGAACCAGAACCCTTCCCCATTTGCTAAAATATCTTTCAAACCCTTGTGCTTTCACATGCTAAGAGCACTATTTCTCATATAATTATACGAGACACTCTTATCCAAGAAATAACCTACTAGACAGGAGTCCCATTTCCCTAGAGGATCGGGTCGAGGTGGTAACTCAACACTTACATAACTATCATTCTGAGTAGGGGGAAAATACCTTAGAGGGACCGTAGATCGAGTGGATGGTGTTGCAACCTCAACCCAAGACTTCTGTGCCTGACCTTGTCCTCTACCACCTCCATGGCCACGCCCACCTCTTCCCCCTCTAACGTGCGAGAAACCTCCTCTGTGAGTATGGATAGCATCAGAGCCACTGTTGATTTCTGGATCTTGACGGTTCGAGATATCTACAGGACCCACTTATTGATCTGAGTCGTGGATCTGGCTACCATCGATCCCCATCTCAGATAAGTAGGTAACAGTATCACCACGAGCCCTAGTATCACTTCTATTTCTCGCAACCTCAACACTATCAGGAAGATTCTGAAACAACGGGTTCTCATCCTCCATTGATTCCGACCAACGAGGTTTGGACGAAGTTACAGGGGAGGACGAAACTGCAACAACACTTGAGCCCATAGGATTCTTCATGCGCGCCAGACGATCTGCAACTATCTGAAATTCAGCAGATAGATCCTTGTCTACAACCCTCCGATCCTTTAGATCTAAGGTTACACCCAAACCCAAAGCCTCGTGAGAGGGTTCTGTTTCATAATCACGATCCTTCGAGGCCTCTTTTGACAGATCCATGTTGACCACACCCAAAGCTTCAAACTTGTTACTTAGAAACCCTAATTCCCCACACGGCTTAAGCAACCCCTGACCTTCAACTCTAGATTCACTCACACATTCACTGAGTGGAGCGTTGTTTACTTCCACTAAACTCTTCATGGACGATTGAACTACCGTATCTCCAATAAATGCATGGTTAGCAGCAATAGCTCCTGTCATCGTGAATCAATGAGATATTGAAAACCCTAGAAAACAGAAGTTTTCTAGAGACATGTCAGAGCTTCTCTCTCTAACCCAAAGTGGCACTTAGTTGGAGTTTGAAGCAAAGTATCCTATTTTCAAGCTTAAGTGTGCAATAAGTGCCTTTTTCGACTTAGTTTCAAACTGGAAGTCCCATGCTAGTTCCGTAAGTATTCAAAAAACTTACGTTGGTCCCTCCTGAGGTGTTGGAGGTGTTCCCCAAGTCTTTTCATCACTGTTACACGATTTTTGCTCCCGATGGCCTATTTTCAAGCTTAATGTTAGAAAAGTGTTTTTTTTTTTTTTTTCTCACAGAGTTTTCAAACTGGGAGTCCCATGATAGTTTCGTAAGTTTTCACAACTTACATTGGTCCCTACTGAGGTGTTTGAGGTGTTCCCTAGGACTTCTCGTGACTGTTCCACGATTTTGGTCTCTAATGGCCTATTTTCAAGCTTAAGTGTTAGAAAAGTGCATTTCTTTACATAGTTTTCAAACCAGGAGTCTCGTGCTAGTTCCGTAAGTTTCCATAACTTATATTGGTCCCTCTTGAGGTGTTGGAGGTGTTCCCCGGGGTTTCTCGTGACTGTTACACTATTTTGGCCCCCGATGGCCTATTTTTAGGCTTAAGTGTTTGAAAAGTGCATTTTTTGACTTAGTTTTCAAATCAGGAGTCCCATGCTATTTTCGTAAGTTTTCACAACTTACATTGGTCCCTCCCGAGGTGTTTCAGGTGTTCCTTAGGCCTTCTCGGGACTGTTACACGATTTTGGCCCCCGATGACCTATTTTCAAGTTTAAGTGTGGACAAAGTGCCTTTTTCGACATAGTTTTCAAACCCGAAGTCCCGTGCTAGTTCCATAAATTTCAACAAATTACATTGGTCCCTCCAGAGATATTTGATGTGTTCCCGGGGCCTTCTCGTGACTGTTTTAGGATTTTGGCCCCAGATAGCCTATTTTCAAGCTTAAGTGTGAGAAAAGTGCCTTTTTGGACTTAGTTTTCAGACCGGAAGTCCCGGGGTAGTTCCGTAAGTTTTCACAACTTACATTGGTCCCTCCTGAGGTGTTTAAGGTGTTCCCCGAGTCTTCTCGTGACAGTTACACGATTTTGGCCCCCGAGACTTATTTTCAACCTTAAGTGTGAAAAAAGTAAAATTTTTAATTTACATAATTTTTCATAACATAAATTTTCACAACATACATTGGTCTCGCCCGAGGTGTTTGATGTGTTCCTTGGGCCTTCTGGTGACTGTTACACGATTTTGTCCCCCGATGGCCTATTTTCAAGCTTACGTGTTAGAAAAGTTCCTTTTTTCACTTAGTTTTCAAACCGAGAGTCCCGTGCTAGTTCCATAAGTTTTCAAAACCTACATTGGTCCCTCCTGAGGTGTTTGAGGTGTTACCCATGCCTTCTCGTGACTGTTACACGATTTTGGCCCCCGATGGCCTATTTTCAAGCTTAAGTGTAAAAAAGTGCCTTTCTTAACTTAGTTTTCAAACCGGAAGTCCCATGCTAGTTCTATAAGTATTCAAAACTTACGTTGGACCCTCCCGAGGTGTTCGAGGTGTTCCCCAGGCCTTCTCATCACTGCTACACGATTTTTTCTCCCGATGGTCTATTTTCAAGCTTAAGTGTCAGAAAATGCTTTTTTCACATAGTTTTCAAACCGGGAGTCCTATGCTAGTTCCGTAAGTTTCGACAACTTACATTGGTCCCTCTAGAGGTGTTTGAGGAGTTCCCCGGGACTTCACGTGACTGTTAGACGATTTTGGCCCCCGATGGCATATTTTCAAGTTTAAGTGTTAGAAAAGTGCATTTGTTTACATAGTTTTCAAACCAGGAGTCCCGTGCTAGTTGCGTAAGTTTTTACAACTTATATTGGTCCCTCCTGAAGTGTTTGAGGTGTTCCCTGGGGCTTCTCATGACTGTAACACGATTTTGGCCCTAGATGGCCTATTTTCAGGCTTAAGTGTTCAAAAAGTGCATTTTTTTGACTTAGTTTTCAAACTGGGAGTCCCATACTATTTTTGTAAGTTTTCACAACTTACATTGTTCCCTCCTGAGGTGTTTGAGGTGTTCCCAGTCCTTCTCGTGACTGTTACATGATTTTGGCCCCCAATGGCCTATTTTCAAGCTTACGTGTGAAAAAAAATGCCTTTTCGACTTAGTTTTCAAACTGGAAGTCTTGTGCTAACTTAAATTGGTCCCTCCCAAGGTGTTTGATGTGTTCCCCAAGCCTTCTCATGACTATTACACGATTTTGGCCATCGATGGCCTATTTTCAAGCTTAAGTGTGAGAAAAGTGCCTTTTTGGACTTAATTTTTAAACCAGGAGTCCCGTGCTAGTTCCGTAAGTTTCCAAAACTTACATTGGTCTCTCTCGAGGTGTTTGAGGTGTTTTTCGGGCCTTCTCGTGACTGCTACACAATTTTGGCCCCCGATGGCCAATTTTCATGCTTAACTGTTAGAAAAGTGCATTTTTTGACTTAGTTTTCAAACCGGGAGTCCCGTGCCAATTCCGTAAGTTTTCACAACTTACATTGGTCCCTCCCGAGGTGTTAGAGGTGTTCCCCTGGCCTTCTCAACACTGCTACACGATTTTGGCCCCCAATGGCTTATTTTCAAGCTTAAGTGTTAGAAAAGTGCATTTTTTGACATAGTTTTCAAACCGGGAGTCCCGTGATAATGTCGTAAGTTTCCACAACTTACATTGGTCCCTCCTGAGGGGTTCCCCGGTCCTTCTCGTGACTGTTACCCGAGTTTGGCCCCCCCGATGGCCTATTTTCAAGCTTAAGTGTTAGATAAGTGCATTTCTTTACATAGTTTTCAAACCGGGAGTCCAGTTCTAGTTCCGTAACTTTCAACAACTTATATTGGCCCCTCCTGAGGTACTTCAGTTGTCCCCTAGGCCTTCTTGTAACTGTTAGACGATTTTGGCACCAGATGGCCTATTTTCAAGTCTAAGTGTGAAAAAAGTGCCTTTTTCGACTTAGTTTTCAAATCGGGGGTCCCGTGCTAGTTTCGTAAGTTTCCACAACTTACATTGGTCCCTCCCGAGGTGTTTGAGGTTTTCGCTAGGCCTTTTAGTGACTATTAAACAATTTTGGCCCCCCGATGGCCTATTTTCAAGCTTAAGTGTGAAAAAAGTGTATTTTTTTGACTTAGTTTTCAAAGTGGAAGTCCTGTATTAGTTCCATAAGTTTCCACAACTTACATTGGTCCTTCCCGATGTGTTTGAGTTGTTCCCCAGGCCTTCTCCTGACAGTTACACGATTTTAGCTTCCTATGGCCAATTTTCAAGTTTAAGTGTGAAAAATGGGACTTTTTCAAATTAGTTTTCAAACCGAAAGTCCCGTGCTGATTCCGTAAGTTTTCACAAATTACATTGGTCCCTCCTGAGGTGTTGGATGTCTTCTTCGCATCTTCTCGTGACTTTACACGATTTTGGCCCCCGATGGCCTATTTTCAAGCTTAAGTGCTTGAAAAGTGCATTTTTGACTTTGTTTTCAAACTGGGAGTCCCGTACCAGTTCCGTAAGTTTCCACAACTTACATTGGTCCCTCCCAAGGTGTTAGAGGTATTCCTTGAGCCTTCTTATGACTTTTACACAATTTTGGCCCCTGATAGCCTATTATAAAGCTTAAGTGTGAAAAGATTGAATTTTTTGACTTAGTTTTCAAACCAGGAGTCTCGTGCTAGTTCCGTAAGTTTCCACAACTTATATTGGTCCCTCCCGAGGTGCTTGAGGTGTTCCCTGGGCCTTCTTGTGACTGTTACATGATTTTGGATCCTGATGGCCAATTTTCAGGCTTAAGTGGAAAAAAGTGCATTTTTTGACATAGATTTCAATCGGGGAGTATCGTGCTAGTTCCGTAAGTTTTCACAACTTCCATTGGTCTCTACCAAGGTGCTTGATGTGTTGCCTGGGCCTTCTTGTGACTGTTACACGAGTTTGGCCCCTGATGGCCGATTTTCAAGCTTCTGTGTGAAAAAAGTGTCTTTTTCAACTTAGTTTTCAAACCGGAAGTCTCGTGCCAATTTTGTAAATTTCCAAAACTTACATCGGTTCCTCCCGAGGTGTTTGATGTGTTCCCGGGGGCGTTCTTGTGAATGTTACATGATTTTGGCCGCCGTTGGCCTATTTTCATGCTTAAGTGTGAAAAAAGCCCCTTTTTGGACTTAGTTTTCAAATCGGGAGTTCTGTGCTACTTTCGTAAGTTTTCACAACATACATTGGTCCCTCCCGAGGTGTTTGTGGTGTTCCTCGGGCCTTCCCATGACTGTTACACGATTTTAGCTCCCGATGGCCTATTTTCAACCTTAAAAGTTTGAAAAAAAAGTTCATTTTTTTCCTTAGTTTTCAAACCGGGGGTCCCGTGCAAGTTCCATAAGTTTCCACAACTGACATTGGTCCCTCCTGAGGTGTTTGAGATGTTCCACGGGCCTTCTTGTGACTGTTACATGATTTTGGCCCCCGATAGCTAATTTTAAAGCTTAAGTGTGAAAAAAGTGCCATTTTTAAGTTAGTTTTCAAATTGGAAGTCTCGTGCTAGTTTCGTAAGTTTCCACAACTTACATTGGTCCCTTCCGAGATGTTTGATGCATTCCCGGGGCCTTCTCGTGATTGTTACACGATTTTGGTCCCCGATTGCCTACTTTCAAGGTTAAGTGTGAGAAAAGTGCCTTTTTGGACTTAGTTTTCAAACCGGCAGTTCCGTGCTAGTTCCGTAAGTTTCCACAACTTCATTGGTCACTCTTGAGGTGTTTGAAGTGTTGTGCAGGCCTTCTTGTGACTGTTACACGATTTTGGCCACCAGTGGCCTATTTTTAACCTTGAATGTGAAAAAAGTACATTTTTTGACATAGTTTTCAAACCGGTAGTCCCATGCCAGTTCCGTAAGTTTCCACAACTTACATTAGTCCCCCCTGAGGTGTTTAAGGTGTTCCCTGGGCCTTCTCGTGACTGTTTCACGATTTTGGCTCTCGAAGGCCTATTTTCAAGCTGAAGTGTGAAAAAAGTGCATTTTTCGACTTAGTTTTCAAACCGGGATTCCTATACTAGTTTTGTAAGTTTTCACGACATAGATAGGTCCTTCTCAACATGTTTGAGGTGTTGCAAGGGCCTTCTCGTGACTGTTACACAATTTTGGCCCCCGATGGCCTATTTTCAAGCTTAAGTGTGAAAAAAGTGAATTCTTTGACATAGTTTTCAAACGGGGAGTCCCGTGCTAGTTCAGTAAGTTTCTATAAATCAAATTGGTCCATCTCAAGGTGTTTGATGTGTTCCTTGAGCCTTCTCATAACTGTTACACGATTTTGGCCCTTGATGGACTATTTTCAAGCTTAAGTGTGATAAAAGTGCCCATTTGGACTTAGTTTTCAAACCGGGAGTTCCGTGCTAGTTCCGTAAGTTTCCACAACTTACATTGGTCCCTCCCGAGGTGTTTGTGGTGTTCCCCTGGACGACTCGTGACTGTTACACGATTTTCGCCCCCGATGGCCTATTTTTAACCGTAAGTGTGAAAAAATACATTTTTTGACTTAGTTTTCAAACCGGGAGTCCCGTACCAGTTCCGTAAGTTTCAACAACTTACATTGGTTCTTCTTGAGGTGTTTAAGGTGTTTTCTGGGCCTTCTCATAACTATAACACTATTTTGGCCACCGATGGCCTGTTTTTAAGCGTAAGTGTGGAAAAAAGTGCCTTTTTCGACTTAGTTTTCAAACCGGGAGTCCGGTACTAGTTCTATAAGTTTCCAACACTTACATTGGTCCCTCTTGAGGTGTTTAAGGTGTTCCCCAGGCCTTCTCGTGACTGTTACACGATTTTGGCACCCGATGGCCTATATTCAACCTTAAGTGTTAAATAACTGCATTATTTGACTTACTTTTAGAATCGGGAGTCCCGTGCTAGTTCCGTACCTAAGAAGGTTATTAGAGATATTGAAAATCTCCTTAGAGCTTTCCTTTGGTCTGGTGTTGCTTTGAAGAAGCATAGTGCGAAAGTTGCTTGGGACAAAGTGTGTGCTCCCAAAAAAGAAGGTGGGCTGGGGTTCAAATCCTTAGAGGTTTGGAATAGATCGGCCATTGCCAAACACATTTGGTTCCTCTTCTCGGGAGGTGAGATGTCCATGTGGTGCCAATGGGTTAAATCTTATTTACTCAAAGGTAGGAGTTTCTGGAAAGTATCTATTCCTAATGACCCGTCTTGGGTTTGGAGAAAGATTCTCTCCCTTAGAGATGCCATCTTTCCTCTCATCGTGCATAAGATTGGGAATGGTAATGATACGTTCTTGTGGTATGATAATTGGCATCCAGTGGGTTCTATTTGGCATAAATTTGGTGTTAGAATCATTTATGACTCTGGCCTCCAGGGGGAGACCAAAGTTAGTGCTATTGTGAATGGTGAGTCTTGGAAGTGGCCTTTCCCTAACTCTTGGGAAATTAGAGAGCTTATATCATTAACCCTCACCTTAAACCGCATCCTCTAGTAAGGACACCTCTCTTGGAATCTCAACTGATGGTAATTTCTCCATTCAATCAGCCTGGAACCTGCGGAGAGTTAGGAAGGATAAGGTGGCTTGGCATAATCTGCTATGGGGTCCTGTTAATATCCCGAGAGTTAGTTTCATAGTCTGGCTGGCTTTGCAGGGTAAATTGAACACAGGGGATAGATTAGAATCTTTTGGTATGACGGGTAATTTTAAATGCTCTTTCTGTCAACACCACACTGAAAATCACTCCCACCTTTTCTTTGATTGTATCTTTTCCCTTAAAGTTTGGAATGCAATTAAAGTTAAGTGTAATGTGAACTGGCCTGATATCTTTTGGCCTGACATTGTTTCTTTACCTGTTAAGGAATGCAAGAGCAAGTCTTTGAGATCTGTCATCATTAGATTGTCTCTGCTGTGTACTATATACCAAATTTGGATAGAGAGGAACAACAGGATCTTTAATAAAGAAATGAAACCTGAAGAAATTGTTACAAAATCAATTGTCCAAATGGTTAGAGGCAGACTACTGTCAGTGCAAAATTTGCCTAGATCTGCAGGTGATGCGTGGTTTCTTCAACAATGGAATTTAACTGACTCCATTATGAAGCCCCATGCTCCAAGTATTGGGAGGGCTGCTGAGTGATGGGAGTTTCTTAAAAGTGGGTTGAGTGATTGGGAGCTAGAAAATGTGTGTTTCCTAACTAGTTTGCTACTTGTTGCAGCTGGACTTGGTGCAGTTTGGTATTACTGAGGGTTGAGTGATGAGAGCTAGTATATACTTCTACATGTTCACTGTCTGTCCGTTTGTGGGTTGAGTGACATAGCCTCATAATATATTTTTTTACTAATGGCTATATATATGGTACATTTTTATTTGCAGGGTAAGGAAGCTGATCCATACAGTAGTGTGTTTCTTAGTTGTGGGTTGAGTGTGGTGAGGAATTATAGGGAGTGCAGTAATTGTCTATCTTTGGCAGTTACAGAGTGTGGTGAGGTTTCTGTGGGTCGAGTGACGGGAGCCCCGAAATTATGTGCATCATTTACATTGTATTGTGTGCTGGGTTCATGTATTCGGTCTTATTACAATGTTTAAGGTGGCTGGCCGTGGGAATGAAATTTTGGTGGATATCTGGATTGATAGAATGGCTGCTGTCAGCGCCTTCTGGGATCTTCAGAATGAAAATCAGCTGTTTTAATTTGTGCTTTTTTATCTTATGTCATTTATTGATTCTATGTTTTGCCTACCCTAGTGGGATGTACTAGGGGCAGTGCTTTGTTTTGGGTCTTTGGGTTACTTATCAGTTGTGTTAGCCAAGTTCGTCTATGGCTTTCTTTTGAGACTTGTGGTGGTTTCGTTTAGCTTTATCGTTTTGGATTTTGCCGCTTGTTTGGCGTATTTTATTTTATTCTTGTTTGATTTCGCTGTGTTCATCTCCCTTATCTTTTGGGATATGGTTTGTGAACATTGTTTTTATTTTGCCTATATATCGGTTTGCTTTTGTTTGTTTGGTTCTGGTTCTTGGTTGTATAGTGGTTGTAGGGCCTGGGGTATTCCCCTTGTATTCTTGTAAATCTTTCGTTTTTATTTATGTCTTATTCACCCCAAAAAAAAAAAAGATTTCAAACGGGGAGTCCCATGCTAGTTCCGCAAGTTTCCAAAACCTACATTGGTCACTCCCAAGGTGTTTCAGGCATTCCTCAGACCTTCTCGTGACTGTTACACGATTTTGCCCCTAATGGACAATTTTCAAGAATAACTGTGAAAAAAGTACATTTTTCGACTTAGTTTTCAAAACCGGAAGTCCAATGCTAGTTCCATAAATTTAGAAAATTTACATTGGTCCCTACCGAGGTGTTTGATGTGTTCCCGGGGCCTTCTCGTAACTGTTACACGATTTTGGCCCCCGATGGCTTATTTTCAAGCTTAAGTGTAAGAAAAGTTCATTTTTAGACTTAGTTTTCAAACCGGGAGTCTCATGCTAGTTCCGTAAGTTTCCACAACTTACATTGGTCCCTCCCGAAGTGTTTGAGGTGTTCCCTGGGTTTTCTCGTGACTGTTACACGATTTTTGCCCCCGATGGCCTATTTCAAGCTTAAGTATGAAAAAAGTGCCTTTTTCAACTTAGTTTTAAAACCGGAAGTCCCGTGCTAGTTCCGTAAGTTTACACAACTTACATTGCTCCCTCCCGAGGTCTTTGAAGTGTTCCCCGGGCCTTCTCGTGACTGTTACAATAGTTTGGCCCCCTATGGCCTATTTTCAATCTTAAGTGTGATAAAAGTGCATTTTTTGACTTAGTTTTTAAAAAAGGAGTCCCATGTAAGTTCTGTAAATTTCCAAAACTTACATTGGTCCCTCCTGAGGTGTTTGATGTGTTCTTGGGGCTTTCGTGGTATGTTACGATTTTGGCTCCCAGATGGCCTATTTTCAAGCTTAAGTGTGAGAAAAGTGCCTTTTTGGACTTAATTTTCAATCCGGCAATCTTGTGCTATTTCCGTAAGTTTCCACAATATACATTGGTCCCTCCCAAGGTGTTTCAGTTGTTCCCCAGGACTTCTCATGACTGTTACACGATTTTGGCCCCCGATGGCCTATTTTCTAGCTAAAGTGTGAAAAAAGTGTATTTTTTGACTTAGTTTTCAAGCAGCGATCTGTGCCCATTCCGTAAGTTTCCATAACTTGCATTGGTCCCTCCCAAGGTGTTTGAGGGTTTCCCCGGGCCTTCTCATGACTGTTACACGATTTTGGCCCCCAATGGCCTATTTTCAAGCTTTAGTGTGAAAATAGTACCTTTTTCGACTTAGTTTTCAATCCAGAGTCCGTGCTAGTTACGTAATCTTCCACAACTTACATTGGTCCCTCTTGAGGTGTTTGAGTTGTTCCTAGGCCTTCTCATAGTATTACACAATTTTGGGCCGCCGATGGCCTATTTTCAATCTCAAGTGTGATAAAAGTGCATTTTTTGACTTCGTTTTCATACCGGGAGTCCCGTGCTAGTTCCTCATGTTTCCACAACTTATATTGGTCCCTCCTGAGGTGTTTGATTACTTCCCGAGGCTTTCTCGTGACTATTACACGATTTTGGCCCCCCGATGGCCTATTTTCAAGCTTAAGTGTGAAAAAAGTGCCTTTTTCGACTTAGTTTTCAAATCGGGATTCCCGTGCTAGTTCCGTAAGTTTCAACAACTTACATTGGTCTCGCCCGAGGTGTTTCAGGTTCCTTGGGCCTTCTCGTGACTGTTACACGATTTTGGTCCCCGATGGCCAGCTTTCAAGCTTAAGTGTGAACAAAGTGCCTTTTTCGACATAGTTTTCAAACCGGAAGTGTCGTGCTAGTTCTGTAAGTTTCAAGAACTTACATTGGTCCCTCCAGAAATGTTTGATGTGTTCCTGGGGCCTTCTCATGACTCTTACAGGATTTTGGCCCCCGATAGCCTATTTTCATGCTTAAGTGTGAGAAAAATGCATTTTTGGACTTTGTTTTCAAACCGGGAGTCCTGTGCCAATTCCGTATGTTTCCACAACCTACATTGGTCTCTCCCGAGGTGTTTGAGGTGTTCCCGGGCCTTCTCGTGACTGTTACACGATTTTGGCACCCGATGGACTATTTTCAACCTTAAATGTGAAAAAAGTGCATTTTTTGACTTAGTTTTCAAATCGGGAGTCCCGTGCTAGTTCCGTAAGTTTCCATAACTTACAATGGTCTATCTTGAGGTGTGAGAAAAGTGTCTTTTTGGACTTAGTTTTTAGACCAGGAGTTCCGTCGTAGTTCAGTAAGTTTTTACAACTTACATTTGTCCCTCCTGAGGTGTTTGAGGTGTTCCCTGGGCCTTCTCGTGACATTTACACAATTTTGGCCCCCGATGAGCTATTTTCAACCTTAAGTGTGAAAAAAGTGCATTTTTTAACTTAGTTTTAGAACCGGGGGTCCCGTGCTAGTTTCGTAAGTTTTCACAACATACATTGGTCCCGCCCGAGGTGTTTGATGTGTTTCTTGGGCCGTCTCGTGATTGTTACACGATTTTTCCCCCGATGGCCTATTTTCAAGCTAAAGTGTGAGAGAAGTTCATTTTCTGACTTAGTTTTCAAACCGAGAGTCCTGTGCTTGTTTCATAAGTTTCCACAACTTACATTGGTCCCTCCCGAGGTGTTTGAGGTCTTCCCCAGACCTTCTAGTAACTGTTATACGATTTTGGCCCCCAATAGCCTATTTTAAAGCTTAAGTGTGAGAAAAGTGCATTTTTCGACTTCGTTTTCAAAACGGGAGTCCCGTGCTAGTTCCATAAGTTTCCAAAACTTACATTGGTCCCTCCCGAGGTGTTTGAGGTGTTAGCAAGACCTTCTCGTATCGTTACACGATTTTGGCCCCGATGGCCTATTTTCAAGCTTAAGTGTGCAATAAGTGCCTTTTCGACTTAGCTTCAAACCGGAAGTCCCATGCTATTTCTGTAAGTATTCAAAACTTACGTTGGTCCCTCCTGAGGTGTTGGAGGTGTTCCCCAAGCCTTCTCGTCACTATTACACGATTTTTGCTCCCGATGGCCTATTTTCAAGCTTAAATGTTAGAAAAGTATTTTTTCTCACAGAGTTTTCAAACCGGGAGTCCCGTGATAGTTCCGTAAGTTTCCACAACTTATATTGGTCCCTCCTGAGATGTATAAGGTGTTCCCCAGGACTTCTAGTGACTGTTCCACGATTTTGGTCGCTAATGGCCTATTTTCAAGCTTAAGTGTTAGAAAAGTGCATTTCTTTACATAGTTTTCAAACCAGGAGTCCCATGCTAGTTCCGTAACTTTCCACAACTTATATTGTCCCTCCTGAGGTGTTGGAGGTGTTCCCCGGGGCTTCTCGTGACTGTTACACTATTTTGGCCCCCCAATGGCCTATTTTTAGGCTTAAGTGTTCGAAAAGTGCATTTGTTGACTTAGTTTTCAAATCGGGAGTCCCATGCTATTTCCGTAAGTTTCCACAACTTACATTGGTCTCTCCCGAGGTGTTTCAGGTGTTCCTCGGGCCTTCTCGGGACTGTTACACGATTTTGGCCCCCGATAGCCTATTTTCAAGTTTAAGTGTGAACAAAGTGCCTTTTTCAACATAGTTTTCAAACCCGAAGTCCCGTGCTAGTTCCATAAGTTTCAACAAATTACATTGGTCCCTCCAGAGATGTTTGATGTGTTCCTAGGGCCTTCTCGTGACTGTTACACGATTTTGGCCCCAGATAGCCTATTTTCAAGCTTAAGTGTGAGAAAAGTGCCTTTTTGGACTTAGTTTTCAGACCGGGAGTCCCGTGGTAGTTCCGTAAGTTTTTACAACTTACATTGGTCCCTCCTAAGGTATTTAAGGTGTTCCCTCGGTCTTCTCGTGACAGTTATACGATTTTGGCCCCCGATGACTTATTTTCAACCATAAGTGTGAAAAAAGTAAATTTTTTAATTTACATAAGTTTTCATAACATAAGTTTTCACAACATACATTGGTCTCGCCTGATGTGTTTGATGTGTTCCTTGGGCCTTCTGGTGACTGTTACACGATTTTGTCTCCCGATGGCCTATTTTCAAGCTTAAGTGTTAGAAAAGTTCCTTTTTTCACTTAGTTTTCAAACCTAGAGTCCCGTGCTAGTTCCATAAGTTTCCAAAACCTACATTGGTCCCTCCTGAGGTGTTTGAGGTGTTACCCGTGCCTTCTCATGACTGTTACACGATTTTGGCCCCCGATGGCCTATTTTCAAGCTTTAAGTGTGAAAAAGTGCATTTTTCAACTTAGTTTTCAAACCGGAAGTCCCATGCTAGTTCTATAAGTATTCAAAAATTACGTTGGTCCCTCCCGAGGTGTTCGAGGTGTTCCCCAGGCCTTCTCATCGCTCGTGCTGAAGACAGTGCGGAACCAATTTGGATCAAGCCAGGATCCTTCCCAGTACTCACACTAACAAGCATGATCTCATTCATTAAGGGCTTAGCATGCCTCTCTTTCTCTCACTTGATCAAATTTTTGCAAATCCTGAAGAATTCCTTCATCTTTGTTTTCAACACATTGTTCGAAAAGTTTTGAAAAACTTAAGTCAATACAATGACTTAAAGGCACAAAAGAGCAGGTGAAATGCACTGTCGTTCCATTCTAAACTTGCTGGCACAACAGGCTCAAAATAGCAATATGCACAAAAACATGACAGCCATAGCTATTTCGATTAGATCTCCTGGTGTAACTGGCTCCCCGGCAGAAATAAACTTAAAAGAAAGCGAAAAGATAAACACAAAACAAGCAAGTGATGTCCGAGGTAACACCCCCAAAATCACCCAACTCCAACAAAACAGGACTGACTCGGTACAACAAGACAAACCCAACTGACTCAGTAAGAAAAGACTGACTCTGTACAAAAAGACTGACTCAATACAACACAATAAGACCGACTCTATACCCAAGTCAAAAAGTACCAAAAAAAAAAAAAAACCAGCATTCACAAATGCTCAAAACAGTGTGTGCCATACGCCACATTTGGAGTAAACTGAGTGTCGCTCGCAGGTGGTTCGTCCCTTGATCACATATTCATACTATCCCCCAAGTTCACTGATCGAGTCCAATGAACCTGGGGGATATCGGAGCCTTCTGAAGCTATGGTTCCAAGGCTACCTTGCAAAAGAGAAAACAGGCAGCACCTTAGCCTGATTTCACCAAAACCAAAATGAGCAAATGAATAGTGTGTCCCCTCTGATTACGCCACAAGTTACGCACATGTGATACCCTCAGGTAAAACAGATTCCCAAAACACTAATGCTGATGCCCGCAAGCCTGATGCCCAAACTTGCAAACTGATACATGCATTCCTGTAGAGACGCCCTCTAAAAGCACATAGCAAACAAGTGAGAACGAAAACACCCCTATGGAGGGGTAAGGTTTCCATGTCCTATATTGTCAGGAGCTAGGGTTTCACTCCGCACATAGCAGTTTCAAACAACCTATAATCGGGTAAGCAACCTGTCCTAGTTTGGAATAGTCACTAAGGATTCCGATATGCACTAGGTCGAATGGTCAAAAAGGGTGCCTCGGTAAAAATCGGGGTTTGTGTTCCCATCGTGGCAGAGCCCATAACTGGTCAGCCTTATGGCACGCTTCTCAAAGCGAGCCTCCGGCAAACTGTTCAGGAATAGCAGACGGCAAACACTGTGTCCAGGCGCACCAATGCAAATGCAATGCAAAGAAACACATAAGTGTAATCAAAACAAGATATCATGAGTTCGAGTCAAGTTCTCTAAATCCCCAGCGGAGTCGCCAAAAATTGTGGACGCGCCCTCGGGCCTCTATGCTCTTCCACAGTTCGGACTCGTTTTGTGTCACGGTTCTTAATCTGATCTCACAATGTGCAATGTGAGATTGATAAATCACCAAAGAGTCCAAATTCGACAAATCGTTTTGGAAAACAGATTTTTGTAAAGAAGTGCCAAACATGGACTGCTTTGCCAGATACAGAGTTGCCTAAATATTTTTTTTACGGGGGAATTTAGGAAACCCTGACTCGTTGCCTAAGACCACATGTCCGTCATCACCAAAGTTGCCTCGGCTTGGGAACTTGGGTACGATTGGAGAAGGTCAGCTATGAGCACCCCCGCTCGCCCGATCAAAGATCGGCCTCTACTGACCATGATATCTAGTTTTGAAAACATTATGCATTCTTATTCTGGTTAATTAGCTAATCTTACTATGTGATGCGCACAACACAAAAGTATAGACTAGATCGCCTAATTTGGAACAAAGCATTGCATATCCGCTCGTTTGAAAGACAGTTTGAAATTTGCTACTCGCAAGTAGGCTAAAACACGGATTTCAACGAGTTGTTCCAACTCAAGCAATCCAACCTCCACCCACAGGCATTCAGGCAGTAAATCAACTAAGCAGTTAGCCTCATGGCAAGCATGCTTTCATGTTAACATTCACACTCATGCGAGATGCTAAAGCATAAACACTCACCTAGTACTCCAAGCCAAAACAAGGAACATGTTAGTAATCAAATGTATGATCCAAGTCCATGTTAAGGTGGCTAATGCATCGCAGGCAAAATGCAGCTAGAATAGGCTCGGCTAATCTATGGATGGCATGTGAAATGCAGCAAATGACATGTATTCAAGTTAGATTTGAAATACTATGCAATTAGTATGATCGTCGAACCGTGCATGCAATGCAAATGACCGGATACAAACATGCTATCATAAGTATGCTAATCAAAACATGTCCTAATACTAACCATCAAAAGCAGGTAAGTAAAAGGGAGAAAGAAGTGGGGGTTGGAAGACATGCATCACACACACGCACGCTTATTACACAATTCGCCCTCTCTCGAAGGGACCAAAAGAATAATACAAATTTAACTAACTAACAAGCCAATTAAATAGTTACAGACCACTTAACTAGTTAAGCAAATTAACTAAGCTAATAAAGCGGTAAAACAACCTCGGGAAGAGGGTCCAATGCATGCGTGCCCGGCTTCGCTCGAAAATCCACCACCATGCACAAGCTGCCTCTGTTTGTACTGTTTTATGCCTCTGAAGACTGCACAAGTCCCAAAGTTGCTTCTGAAATACTCCCTGAGGGTTGTGGGAGACCACCGGCCAAGAGGAATGGTCACCGGCCATGGAAAAGTGGTCATCGACCACCTATGATGCTCTCGGCCATCCATTGTTGGTCGATCGGCACTGAGAATGGTCGGTCGACCATCTCTTCCTGCAGAACCCTGTTTTGACAGCAGCAGAGGGCAGACAAAGCATGACAATACATTTTCAAGCAAATGTTTGCACAACCACCCTCCCTATCATGTTTAAGACTCAGGGGAGTATGGTACTCGATCCTCGGGCCACCGATCGCGCATTTCAATGCGTGATGGCCCAAGAGGCCAAGTGTGCAATTTCAATGTTAAATGAAATGCACACCAAACAAACAAGGGACCCAACCTCTATCATGGTGATTCAAGAGGCAAGATATGCATGCAAAATGCAACCTAAGCATGCGAGCTAAGTATGCAATATTAGCATGCAAACAAACATGCAAGCATGTGAGCGTGCAACAATATTCAAACATGTGACAACATGTTGAGTGACCAAAAGAGAGAATGCATGCCAAATGCATTACAACCTAATCATGCAACAACATGTCATGGATTGAGTACACAATGAGGCACAATTGAACTAGCATGCTATAACATGTAATTCACCAAATATGCAACAAGTATGTGACAACATACAAGGCAAACATGCAACAACATGCGGGGATGGACTTACACCAATTTGGGAAACTCTCAAATAGGCCCAAAATAGTGGCCAAAGTGCTAAAGGATAAAGGACAAAGTCACATACAAACATGCATGGCGATTGGTCTAATACTTAAGCATAAATAAGCAAATTTTAAGCACTCTTAAAAGGAGGCAAACATGGACCCTATCCTAATTTTGGAAGGTACTATAGCTCACTATATGCACAAGGTTGGCTCTACTCTAGGGGTTAATGTCAAGATGGCGTTACGAAAGACTCATTTGGGTAATAACCAATGAAGATCTCAGGAAATCAGAATAGTCAATATAGCCTCTCTTCAAAGTCTGAGAACCTTAGATGGCAAAGTTACCTTTTTGACAGATCTCAAAAAGTTATAACACAAGGCCTCTAAAGTAACGTAGAGATAGGTATAGTGTTACGAAAAGTTTGCCTGCACTCCCATCAAAATCTGGGCAACACAGGAACTTTAAGTGCACCAATGCATGTAATGCAATGAATATATAATTGAAAATAAAATTCATATCATGGAGGTTGAGTCAAGATTTCTTAATATCTAAGAGTCGCCAAAAACTGTCACATGCCCGGGGATACCTATGCGCGTTAAACAGTTCGGGCCCTCGATTTATTCGATCTAGTTTCACGAGTGCAATGTGAAACATAAACGAGAGTCCAGATTTGGCAACTTTTATAGAAAATCCATTTTATTGCAAAACCATTGCGATGAATGGCGCATCACCAGATCTTAGAGTCATTTAAGGAAAATTAGAAAATAGTGACTTGTGCCAAGGCCACTATTCCTCGTAACCAAAGATACTTCGCTCAAAACCTTAGGTATGAGAGGGGAAGGTTATTAATTAAGCATCCCCGCTCACCTGATTAAAGATCGGCCTCTACTAAACCATGATATGAGTTTTATTAACTTTATATGTTCATATTCTGATTATTAAATAAATCCTAAAAGTTATTATGTGAAGCATACAAGTATAGACTATGCCATTCATTTTGGAACAATGTGATTTCATATGTTTTAAAAGAGTTTTGAAGATGTACAACTAAAAGAAATTGAGTTTACAATCATGAAAATCAACATCATTCAAAATTAAGCGATATAATCTCATCCACCGGCATTCATACAATTACATCAAGCAAGAAAGTTGCCATATGGTAAGATGCTTAAACATAGTAAACAAACACATACAAGTGGGATGCTAAAGCATGAAAAACTTACATATTTACCGACGTCCTGCACATAGCTACAAAACAACGTTAGAAAACTATGCATGACTTTATATACACAATTCTAATGCAATTCACTTATGAAATGCAACTAAAGATTTGACTTCTAAGATATGACGTATGAATCATCTCAAGAATATGAGGTAGCGCACATAATCACATAAGAATTGATTAAAACCACAAATGCAAACTTAGCCAAATGAAGGTGTATAAAAGATGGATACAAAGCATGGATATGATTAAAAACAAAATATTATGCTTATGCTAAGGAAAGCAAGTAAAAGAATAGGATAGAAAGAAGCGGAGCGGGAATTATTACAACACTTGAAAGAATAATTACAAACCAAATTAGAGAGGGAGGTGGAAAATATTACAACAAAATAAAAACCTCACAAAACACTCAAATAAAAAAAATAAATAAAAAAAACAAAATAGAAGCTTCACGCGCCTTGGAAACCACCGAAAATTGGTCAACATCAGAAGATTATGCCGTTTTATCAAAAATAAGCTAACCATCCAACCTAGGCCTAGTAAAACCTATTTTGTTGCAACACCGAGAAAAGAGCAAACAAGAAATATGTAGGCGGCTCAACTAACCACTTCTGGTTAGCTTACAACAAAACTAATATACAACTTAAAACAAGAAAATGACTATAAGATTGAAAGTGCAAGAAAATGAAAGAATTGAAAACTAACCGCTTCTAGTTAGATTACAACAAAATAATATGAAATAAAAGCAAGAAAATAAATATGAACTAAACTAACCACTTGGATTACAACAAAACACTATGAAATAAAAAATAAGAAAATAAATATGAGCTAAACTAACCACTTGGATTACAACAAAACACTTTAAAACATGAAGTAAGAAATAAATATGAACTAAACTAACTACTTCCAATTTGATTACAACAAAACACTATAAAATAAAAAGTAAGAAAATAATTATGAAATAGAAAATATAAGAAAATGAAAGACTTGAAATTCACCTTCCAAAGAAAGATTGAACTTCTCGATTTCCAAACTTCATCTTGATCACCCTCGATGTTGTGAATCTTGATCTCAATCCTCAATTCAAGAGCTTCGAATTTGAGCTTAGAATAATGTTTTGGACAAGTGTATGATCCTTTGTTTAATCTTCTTCAACTTAGCAAGACTACTCTCACTTTGATCAAAGCTTTAGGACTTGGTTCTTAAGTGGTGTTTGCAAGGAAATATGAGATGTATAGAGGCTTTATAACTTCACTAATTTGGAAAGACAATTCTCTTGCTTTCAAGGCTTCTTTTTTTTTCTCTCAAATTCTAACTCAAATTTAGTATTCTCTCTACACTTCTCTTCTAATTCATCTCCTCAAACTCAAGACTAGAGCTCTCATTATATAAGCAATGCTAGTGGAGCAATGGTGGAATACAAAGTGGATCATTTAGGGAAGATAATGGAGCTAATGAGGCACTAAAATGGAGCATTATCCTCATTGGCTCAAGCACTAGTCAATGGAAGATGAGTAGGCATGCATTTGGTGCAAAAACAGGTAAGAAATAATATCACAAAGTGCCCCACACAATAAAAAAATCTCGCCCAATGTGAATAGGTCACGACCGCGGTAAGGCAAGTTGCGTCCGCGGGCACAAAGACACTCTTTGTGCCCGCAATGGTGCTACCGGTCGACCGACTAGGGTGGATTTTGTCCGTTTTTGCTCCAGTTCGGTCTTGTTTCGCTCTGGTTTGGTCCCACTTCACTCCGAGGGACGAGGCTTAAACACTTGGCTGATATAGACTTAGGGTTAGGAATAAAGCTCAAATTCCAAGCTCTCTTAATGATAATTTTGTGAGAAACACATTCTGATTATCATCATCGAGTAATCAAAAGTGCCCAAGTCTTAGGGCCGGTCAAAATGGGGTGTCTACAATATTATGTGAATTCTTTTTTCTTTTTTTTCCTGTGATTAATTTTTACTATTTTTATAACTATTTATAAAATTGAAATATATTGTGCGGTTAATTTTTTTTAAACTAATTTTTGTAACTATTTTTAAGTTTGAAACATAAACTGTTTGGTTGAATTTTTAAATTTTGTCTTTTATTTTTTTTTTAAAAAAATTAAAAATAGCTTGATAAAAAAATATCATTTTCATTTTCATTTTCATATGATTCTATTTTTGTTTTTAAGGAAAATAATATTTGTATGATTGAATATTATTTTTATATTAATTGTATAATTTGATTTAATATTTTCACTAGTCTTTACTTTTTTCTTAACAAATAAAATAATATTTTTATTTAAAATTTAATTTTTAAAAAATAATATAAAATGTTAGAAATACTTTTGTAATATCTTTTCCATTTATAAATAACTCAGATATATATATATATATATAAAGTACTTTGTAGGGTGCATGTCTATTATGTGTGGGGGTACATGTTCATTATGTGTAGGTGCAAGTTTAGTATGTGTGGTGTACAAGTCAAATCTATATAGTGGTGCAAGTCTAGTCTGTGTTAGCATGCAAGTCGAATCTGTGTGAGGGTGTAAGTTTAGTCTATGTGGTGTGCAAGTCAAATCTTTGTAGTTGTGCAAGTCTAGTCTGTGTGTGGTGCAATTAAATCTATGAAAGGTGCAAGTTGAATTTGTGTAAGGGTGCAAATCTAATCTATGTGGGACGCATGTTTAGTCTGTGTAGGGGTGCATGTTTAGTATGTGTAAGGTGTATGTCTATTCTGTATGGTGTGCAAGTCAAATTTGTGTAGCAGTGCAAGTTTAGTATATGTTGGCGTGCATGTTGAATCTATGTGGAGGTGAAAGTTTAGTTAGTGTAGAGTGCAAGTTGAATTTGTGTAGGGGGTCCAAGCAGAAGGGGAATAAAGTATGAGCTTCTCTCTCTAGAATCTAGAGAGAGAAAATCCCCCCCGGGAAACATTGGTGTGATTGAGATGTTTAGGAACTATAGTTTCTGATCATGGTGTGGATATTGGAGATCATCGGTCTTGATGGTCACTAGTTATGTATGTTTTGACGGTTTCTGGTCATGAGGTGGTGTCACTCCGGTGGTTTTCAAGGTCTTGTAGATGACTTGGGTGCTGAGTTCATATCGGAACTCGTGTAAAACTCATGTTGCTCCGGCGCGGTTCAAACTCCGGCGTCATTGCTACAGTGTGTTTGCATCGAAGGCATTGGTCTTTGATGCTCTGAACGTCGTTGCCAATTGCTTCAAGTTGATTGGAGAAGGTTTCAGGCGAGCTCGTTTGTGGTTGTCTGGTATATGATGGTAGGTACAACTGATCTCTAGCTTTGGTTTGCTGGTCATCTTGTTCGGCCTATCATCGCTGGTGATGTGGTTGTGAGCTTGGAGTGATATACGTTTGTCTAAGGGACTTCGTGAAGCTGGGTGGTACTGGTATAAGGACTGTCCGACACCGACGATTTGATTTGGTGGTACCAAGCATGGGTATTCGCCGTAAGCATTGATGGGGCATCACTTTGGGTTTCTTAATTTGGTGCTAAAGCTGGTTGCAAGGTTGGTGGAGCTTTGGTTTTGGGTTTTGTCGTCCTTGAATCTATTTGGTGGGTGTTAGGTTGGGTGGTGCCATCGTCGTTACTATGGCTCGCCGTGTAAATGGTTTAGCGCGATCGCTACACTAGCGGGAGGCTAATATTTCTCTGATACCGTGTTTGGAGAGTATGATGTTTGTCTATCGTAGCGAATAAGCGTGATCGGGCCTTGGGTGTTTCACCCGTTGGGTAAAGTGAGCAAGCTGCAAAGTTGATGTGCTTGTATATTGTATAATTCTGAGACCATCAACGTAACATGCGGGAGGTACCGCATACGTTAACGATTCGGACCCTCAAGATCTCTTTGATCTAGTCTCACGAGTGCAATGTAAAACGTAGATGAGAGTCTAGATTTGACAACTTTTATTAAAAATCCATTTTATTGCAATTTTGTCAAAAATGGACTGCGTCATCAGATCTCAGAGTCGCCACCTAATATTTGGGGAGATTAGGAAACCCATGACTCAGTTTCAAGGCCACTGTTCGTCGTAACCAAGGATGCTTGGCTCGGAACCTTAGGTATGAGAGGGGAAGGTCAATAATGAGCACCCCTGCTCACCCGATCAAAAGATTGGCCTCTACTAAACCATGATATGACTTTTTATTTTCTTTATATATTCATGTTCTGATTATTTAGTAAATCCTAAAATTTACTATGTGAAGCATACAAGTATAAACTAGTTTGCTCAAATTGGAACAATTCAATTTCATGTTTGTTTGTGAAAATGGGTTTGAATTTGCCACTTGACAAAGTGGGCTTAAAGTTTGTGAATTTGCCACTGCAAAGTGGGCTTAAAACGTACATTCGTTGAATCATTCCAATTCAATCAACAAGCCTTCATCCACAGGCATTCATATAGTTATATCAAATAAACAAGTAGTCTCATGGTAAAATGCTAACACATAGCAAGAAAAACACACACAGATGGGATGCTAAAGCATAAAAACTCACATATTGACCGGCGTCCTTGACGACTACAAAACAAAGTTAGTAAAATATGCATGATCTTATATCTGAGAATCCTAATGCAATTCACTCATGAGATGCACTAAAGATTGACTTCTAAAATATGGCATGTGAATCATCTCAATAACATGAGGTAGCGCATAGAATCACGAAGAATTGATTAAATCCACACATGTAAATGTAGTGAATCTTAATGCATGAGACATGAATGTAAAGCATGGATATGCATGGCATGTCGATATATACATATATGCAGTTAGGAAGCGATTAAAGAATGGGATAGAAAGAAGTGGAGTGGGGGATTATTACAATACTTGAATTATTACAGATCCGAGAGAGATGAATAAAATAAAATCCTCACAAACACTCAAAATAAAAATAAAATAAAATAAAATAAAAACTTAATGTACTTTGAGGAACAACGTGTCCACAAGTAATAACCCAACTCAGTACCCCACTGGCATATTCCACTCATTTTCTCCACTGGAAATTGAGCCCAACAAATAAGCCCAAAATTATGAAGACCAACGTTTTAATTCCCCGGCCACTCATAAATAACCATTTTTCTTTTAATCCAATAGGTCTCAGCCCATGTAAACTCATCTTCAATGAAGGGCCCATCTGAGTCTCTCAAACATTTTTAGGGACTTCATGTGGGAATATATCCACACAAACATCATACATATAACAAATATTATCCACCCACCATTCAAACATGACAGATATTTTCCACCCATGACTGACTCAAATATTATAGATATAACATATATATAATCTCCATCATCATCTCACACTTATTAACCAAAAGCTGTTCAGTGGGAAATACTTCAACACAATGCAACGCAACACAACACCATGCACCACCATGAAGGACCTGCGCGTGGACAACAGACCATCTTCTCTAAAGGCATCGGAGAGTTGATTGTAGCTCTTGTATATCTTCAAGTCCACCTTACGAAGGTAAAGAGCCCCATCCATCCACACCTTCACAAACGCCACTCCGCCGCTACTACTGTTTCTTCCTCCCACCGAGACCTAAAGAGAGAGTCATATAGAGAGAGAGAGAGAGAGAGCTAGTTTCAAGCAGCTTCAGAGAGAAAGCCAAACTGGTGCCCATGTTGCTACTTCACCGTTCCTTAATACCACTGCTGCTGATATATATATATATATATAGAGAGAGAGAGAGATAGAGGGAGAGAACTATGTTGTTTTTCATTTTGAGAGAGCTGGGTTTGGTCCGCATGCCAGCTGCCGAACGAGATAGAGATGGGTGTAGTGTGTGTTTTGTGTCTGTGTATGGTGTGTGTGCTCTCTCTCTCTAAACTGTGTGTGTGTGTGTGTGAATGGTGTCTTGGGTAATGTGGGTGTGTTATGAAAGGTGTCTGCTGTGTGTGCGTTGTGAATGGTGTGTGGAGTGTGTCCTCTCTCTCTCTAAACCGTGTGTGTGTGTTGTCTATTTGCTGGGTCTGCCGTGTGAATGGTGCCGTGAGTGTGTGATAGGGGGAGTGAGTTGTGTATCCGTGTTGTATGTGAATGGTGTATGGTGTGTGTAACTCTCAGTTGTGCATGTGTATCAGTGTGTGATAGCCGTGTGTGCTGTGAGAAGATGAAGTTGGTGGTGTGTGTGTGTATGAGCTACTGCTGTGTGTGTGTTGTGTGCATGGTCTCCCTCTCCAAGCCGAGAGAGAGAGAGATAACCCGTGCCTGTGTCTCTCTTCCTCCCAAAAAATCTGTGTCTCCTCCGTGGGTTCTCTATGGTTGGGTCTGTATGCATCAAAGAGAGAAAATGTTAGAGAGAGAAGAGAGAGCCCTTTGGGTGTTGTCTCCATCTGTGGTGTCTTTCCTCTTCATTTTTTCAAGCCGAGAGAGAGAGAGAGAGAGAGAGCTAGCTCAATCAGTCTGTGTGTGTTCTTTTCTTTTTTTTTATTTCAGATCCCAGGCCCCATTGCCCATGTGTCCTCTTTAATCATACACTCACCTTTCTCTCTCATCTTCTCACCTGCTCTCTTTTTTTACATTATTCGCCCACGAGAAAGAGGCCCCAACTGCATGTGTATCTCTCCTTTTTTTGAAATTCTACCTCACCCACCCTAAAATGCTATCCACCGAAGAATGCTGTGTCCCCCTGCCCATGTGTGTAAGTTTCCACCCACACTCACTTTCTCTTTTAAAAATACTCCACCACCGCCCCATTCCATCTTCCACCAACTTTTTTTCTTTTTGTTGATTTTCTATTTTTTTTTTATGTTTTATTCATGTTTTTCTTTTTATATTTTTTTATCATTTTCATTTTATCAAATATCCAAACAAAACATTTAAAATATGTACCACCACACCAAATTATGAAAAATTATAAAATACTACAAATTAGTGATGACCAATATGGGTGAGGTTTGGGATTAAAATTTCAATTTGATTTTTCTAGTGAGGATGGTCAAACTAAAGTGCCCAAGTCTTAGAACAGGTCAAAATGGGGTGTCTACAATCACATGGGATTGTTTTGGTGGGAAACTCAAAACTTTAGTGATAAGAGTTTCAAGTTGAACCAACTACGTGGACTTTGTTGGCTGAAATCAATGGGCAAGTGCTGGTTTTAGCATGTGGGCCATCTTTTTCCATTTTGGACTTCATGGATATATTATTAAATAGGCCCACTATCCTTTTCTTTTTCGTAGGGAAGGCTTAGGTGAAGCTGGGAGGAATTTTGATTTCAATGAAGTTGAGTGGGTCTGACCCACGATTTTTGGGGTCTGTGGAAAATCCGTAGACTTCAATTTGTAGGAGGGCTTTTGGCAATATTGGTATGTTTTTTAAGGGTTTGTTTGGTTTTGTTTAATCACTTTGCAGCAGATCATGTATAGTTGATTATTTCATGATAATTGATCGTGTGATCCTCATGTGACTCGATATGAGGGTGGTTTTGAGCCATCTCCGCCAAGAGTGATTGGAGAGTCACTGCTATGGGGAATAGTGGTTCGATAACTAGCCGAGTTAGAGACTGGGAGATGAGCGGGAGGATAGCTATCGGTTTTCTGGTTGCTACTTGTCTTCATGTGACCCATCCTAATTAATCGTATTGCCACGCTTGACATAGAGTGAAGGGCACACTGTGTGGGGTTTGAGGCTTGTGATCTACCAATGAAGGGACTAGGGGATGTGATGAATGCTTTCATGATTTTGTTGGCTATGTATTGGTTGGTTGCTGTGGGGTTATTGTTTTTCACCACAACTCCCAAGACCGTGGCTTATGGTTATTGATCGTGCTAGCTTCATGTGGCTTTGTTGGGATTTCTCGTGGGGTATATTTTTTCCTCTGTCACAGCTTTAGTTAAGTGGCTTGGATGTCACGGCTGTGAGGAGTGGGACGCTTATTGGATTCCATATGTTTAGCTGCAGTAGAGACTGAGGGCATGTGGGGTTGGTTATCATCTTGGTTTCGGCTTGTGGGTTGTTGCTTTGTGAGTGTGTTTGCTGTGTTTATAAGCTTTGTGGTATTTATTTGTATCTTTGCCCATATATTCACCTCAAGTTCCCATCTATTATCTTTGATGATAGGGGTTACTTGGGGACAAAAATGATATATGGGCAGAGTTGGGTTATTTTGTTTTTTGTTGTTCTTGATTATCCTCTTTCTTAGGGATGTAGTGGTAGTTTACGTTGGTTATATAATCGTTTTTATTTATTTGTTAGGCATCCCTGGGGTATGCCCCTTATAAACTTATAAATTTCATTGTCTTTATTTTATGACTTACTTACTTAAAAAAATTTGTGTAGGGATGCAAGTCTAATATATGTGGGACACAAGTTTAATCTATGTCGGGTGTGGGATGCAAGTCTAATATGTGTAGGGATACAAGTCTAGTATGTATGAAGTGTAAGTTTATTTTGTGTGGGTGCAAGTCTTACTTTGTGTGTGGGATCAAACATGGCCATTATTTTTTTTTATTATATTATTATTTGCATGGTTTGAATTAATATGTTTTTATTTAC
The DNA here is from genome assembly GCA_025200525.1 of Camellia lanceoleosa. NCBI lineage: Eukaryota > Viridiplantae > Streptophyta > Magnoliopsida > Ericales > Theaceae > Camellia > Camellia lanceoleosa. The sequence goes on along the minus strand of CM045768.1, from coordinate 84,856,608 downwards.
ATTAGTATTATTCTAAACGTTTTCTCCTACCAATATATATATATATATATATTAATTAGAAAAGTAATTTTATTATTTATATTAACTTAAATCATACAAATTATTTTAATTCTATAAATTTTTATATATTTTAGATTATTAATTTAAATTTTTATTAAATATGTGAAATATTAGTTGCATTTTAAAATTTTAAATATATTTTTAGAACAATATCAATTCTATAAAAATAGAATTTGTATATTAAATATTAAATATTAAATATATTTTAATAAAATAAAATAAAATAAATTTAAAAATATAAAGATAAATTTTATTTTATTTTTGTTTTTTTTATTAAAAGAATGAAGTGAGTATATGTGTGATGGATAGAACTAGGAGAAGATTATGAGGGGTCATGACCTCTCTGTCACTGTGAAAATTTTATTTGCCATAGTACTTCTAAATATATATATATATATATATTTTTTTTTTTGATCGGCAAAATATATATATATATATATTATTTTATAAATAAAATAGTATCTTAGTATAAAAGATATATACCCCACTATTTTCTCATATTTTATTCTCTATTATTTTTCTAGAAAAAAATTTATTCATTCTATTAGAGATTGTTTATATGATATTTAAATTTTTTTTATGTGTATATATATCATTTATATATCATACTGTACATATATGTGTATTTGCCTATACGGTAAAAAAATATGTGTATTTGTCTATACGGTAAAAAAATATTGTTTTATTTTTTAACCCCTGTAGTAATAAAATTTTAATTTCATCTCAATATGAGAGAGTGAGAGAGAGAGAGAGAGGTGTGAGTATGTGCAAGGTGTATTAGTGAGTGTAAGAGTTAAAGGTAAAATCCGTTTAGTTTAATTTTATAATTATGATTTAAATGTGAAATTGTGATTTTAAGTGTGGAGTTATGAGTTGAGTTTTGAAAAAATAAAAATTTGTTTGGTTATGAGTTTTGAAAATATTTTTGAGTTTTTGAATTTTAAATTTTGAAAAGAATTTTGAGTTTTGGAAAGAGTTTTAAGTTGTATTTTGAGTTTTAAGTTTTTGAATTTTGAGTGTTATTTTGAAATTTTTCGGATTCATTTCTTTTAAATATATAAAAACGTTTAAGAAAATTTTATTTTTTATTTTAAATATTTTATTTCATTTTTGTAAACATTTTAAATTCAGATCATAACCCCACACTTAAATCAGAAGCAAACACATAATTCAAAATTCAATTAAAAAACTTTTTAATCAAAATATTGTTTTTATTTTTTTTTTGAAAAATAATTTTTGTTATTTTTTTAAGTATTGGCCAAATAATTTGTTATGGTTTAGATATATATGGCGATCCAATTTTTTTTGAAATTAAAAACAAAAAATTAAATATTTAAAAAAAGTTTAAAAAATATTAAAAATATTAAAAACATTAAAATATTAAAAAAATAATTTTTAAATAAAATAAATTATCCAAAACGACGTCACTTTGGTTAGGAATTTCAAAAAAAAAAAAAACAACAACAACAACAACAAAAAACAAAAATCAACATTCTAGGTTCGCTTTCACTAGTTTGTGAGAGAGTTTGAGATAGAGAGAGAAGGGACAGAACTTTGATTTTGAGTTGAGACTCTACTTCATTTTAGAAATCTTTTAATTCAAGTGGATAGTGAGTGGTTCTTGTTATTGATCTATACACTAGTGCTTCACAAATCAGCCCTTGATAATGATAATGAACATCCCTTGTTCAAGTCAGCCATGGAAGACCTCACATTTTTCTCCCGATTCTTCATCTCCAGATGATCATGATCTGATTTGTTTTTTGATTTTTTTTTTTTGATGATGATGATGATGATGATGATGGCGAGCGATGATGATGAATCTGATCTGGATCAATCTTTGGGTGCTTTTGTACTATGGGGTCTGTAAATATACATATATGCATATAGAAATACATATCTGAATCAATCTTTTTATGATGATGATGATAAAGATTTGAATCAATTTTATTATCGAATCGATTTAATCTTCTTCGCAGGGTCTGTAAATATATATATGTGCATATAAAAATACATATCTAGATCAATCTTTTGATGATGATGATGATGATAGTGAGATACAAATCTGAATCAATCTTATTATCGACAAATCGATTTAATCTTTTGAAGCCTCTTTCTCATTTTTTTCACAGGTTTTCTTCAATCTTTTGATGATGATGAAGTTTAAAGCCTCTTTTTCATTCTGTTCAAATTTTTTCTTCGATCTTTTGATGATGATGATGATGATGATACAGATCTGAAACAATCTTATTATCGAATCAATTTAATCTTTTTTATTTATTTATTTAGATCTCACAGATCAAAATCCATGATGATGATACCGTTTGAAACTTATTTCTCATTCTATTCACATTTTTTCTTTTTTCTTCATTGTTTTTTCTTTTATAATTTTCCCCCACCAAAACGATGCCATTTTGACGAGAATTAATCTTAACCTTTCACTCCATTAGTGAGAGGTTCTAGAGGATCCTAACGCCTTAATTGTGATTGTTTTGTATCCTCCCAACGGCTATATTCACCCCCGCCCCCGCCCAACGGTACATTTCTCTCACAAAATTGCAACGGAGACAAATGTTCCTCTTACTTTCTATCCTCCTCTCTCCTCATTACGATTAAGCTCACATCCGCATGCAATTCTTCCGTCTCCTCACACTTGAATCCACTTTTTTCCTATTCCGATCAATGTATTTTTCACCCAATTCGATTTAGGGTCTTTCAACCACTCAAATTCCATCCCCAATTATCGAATCATTAGGTTTTAGAGGTTTCGCGGTTGTCTTGATCAGAATCGGAGTTAGTGTTGTGGTTTTGTTTGAATTTCTGTTACGATCGGTGACATGAAGATCGAAGAGTTGGACGAGGTTGAATCTGATGGAAGGAGTTACAATCACAGTGACGACCGTGTTTCTGGAAGAATGATTGTTCGGGTCGATTCAAAGAGAGCGCTAGTCGGAGCTGGGCTCGGATCCTGTTCTACCCGACCCTTCTGTACAATGTTTTCCGGAACAAGATTCAAGCTGAGTTCAGATGGTGGGACCAAATTGATCAGGTTTTGGTTCTAAGTCCCTTCATATATATATATATATATGTATGTATATTTGTGTATGTTGTATCTGTTTTTTGTGTTTTCTTTGGTCTTGTGTTTATATCACTGTGATTGTTGCTGTATGTTTTAATTTCTGGAGTTGTTTTTGTTTGATCTGTTTGGTTGCTGGGAAAATGGAGGACTACAAAGAAAAAGAAGGATTTTTTGTGTTGTTTTAATGGGTGGTAGTTTAGTAGCTTTTTGGAATTGTTCTTCTTGATCCATTTGGTTGTTGAGAAAATAGAATTCCTATGTATTTCAGTTACTAGAGAAAATAAAGACCCTGTATGACTGTCACTGTATGTAATAGTTTCTGGAGTTGTTTTTCTTTGATCTGTTTGGTTGCTGGAAAAAAAAAAACAAAACAAAACAAAACAAAAGAATTGAAAAGTGAAGTAGTTCAGTAGAGCTTTAATATTGTTCTTCATGATTCATTTGGTTGTTGAGAAAATAGAATTCCTTTGCATTTAAGTTACTGGAGAAAATGTAGGAAAAAGATGGGATAATGGGGCCTGTTATTGGAGAATTCTGATTATCTGAATTGGAGAAAATGAAGAGCTTCGTGAAACTTTGACCAATGCAACTACTTTACATTTCATTTTCTTGGTGTTCTTGGTGCACAGATGGAATGTGAGCTTAAATTAAAGGGATCATGATTTATTGATTTGAGTTTTTATTTATATTTTGATTTTTAAACAGTATCTTCTGCTGGGGGCAGTTCCATCCCCTAAGGATGTTCTGCAGTTGAAGCAGCTTGGTGTTGGCGCTGTCATCACCCTTAATGAGCCTTATGAAACTTGGTTCCAACATCATTCTACCATGTGAGTGATGTCGTCTGCGCTGATTCAGCGGCTGGGGATTGGGAGGTCACGGCTCAGGTCCAGGGATTTCAAGAACATGTTCATTTTCGCTACAATTGACAAGGTTAGTAATTTTACATACATAATATGTGCTATATATTTACATATATACATATTAATTGTGCCAAATTTAGTTGTTTGAATTCTCAACTTATATCTATAGAATTTGATTCTCTTTACTATTCTTGTGTATGTATTTTTATCACCACAACGAAATAATTGTTGTATTTTGTGTCATATAAATTAAGTTCTGCCCTCAAAGTTGTCTTTTATGGAGCTGTGTGTGACTTAAGTTGATTATCCATTTTTCCCATTCTGATTTATAAAATCCAGTAAACATTTTGTTGTTGGTAAACAATATTGATCTTGTGACAACCCTTTTAATCATTGGTTTTGAATGTTATTTACGTGCTTTGTGTGAATTTGAATGCTTATTATGTGTTTAATATGATTTTTAGGTTCATATCTATTAACCGTAGGAATTTCTGTTGTTATTTCTGTTATAATCTGAAATTGAAGGCCTTAATGACGTCAGAAACCGAAATTGGCTAGTTTATTATGAATGGTATAATTTTTAGAGATTTTGGGGCGATTTTGGGGCGTTAATACATCGAATTCAAATTTCTTAAGAAACTAGTTTACCTAGACCGAAATCCGGCTCTAACTCCCAAACCAGGAACCCGATTCGAGCCCCGTCTTTTCCCACAAGTCTCTCGTCCTAGGCGGTCGCGTGTGCCAAGTTTCGTGCTAATCCAACCCCGTTTGGTGATTTTGGGGCATCAACACCTCGAATTCGAGTTTCTTAACGAACTAGGTTGCTTAGAGTGAAATCTGGCTCTAACTACCAAACTGGGAACTCGATTGCAGTCCCGTCTTCTCCCACAAGTTTCTCATGTCTAGGCGGTCGTGTGTGCCATGTTTCATTCCAAACTCACGCCGTTTGGTGATTTTGGGTATCAACACCTCGAATTCAAATTTCTTAAGGAACTAGTTTGCTTAGAGTGAAATTCGGTTCTAACTCCCAAATCGGGAACCCAATTGGAGTCCTGTCTTCTCCCTCAAGTTTCTCTTGCCTAGGCAGTCGTGTGTGCCAAGTTTCGTGCGAAACCGACGCCTTTTGGCGATTTTAGGGCGTCAACACCTTAAATTCAAGTTTCTTAAGGAACTAGTTTGCCTAGAGTGAAATCCGACTCTAACTCCCAAACCGGGAACCCGATTTGAGTACCGTCTTCTCCCATAAGTTTTTTGTGCCAAGGCGGTCGTGTGTGCCATGTTTCGTTCCAAACTCACGCCGTTTGGTGATTTTGGGCCATCAACACCACGAATTCAAATTTTTTAAGGAACTAGTTTGCCTAGAGTGAAATCCGGCTCTAACTCCCAAACCGGGAACCCAACTGAAGTCCTGTCTTCTCCCACAAGTTTTCCGTGCCTAGGCGGTCGTGTGTGCCAAGTTTCGTGCAAAACCGATGCCTTTTGGCGATTTTGTTGCGTCAGCACCTTAAATTCAAGTTTCTTAAGGATCTAGTTTGCCTAGAGTGAAATCCGGCTCTCACTCCCAAACCGGGAACCTGATTGGAGTACCGTCTTCTCCCACAAGTCTCTCGTGCCTAGGCGGTCGTGTGTGCCAAGTTTCGTGCCAAACCGATGCCGTTTGGCGATTTTGGGTCGTCAACACCTCAAATTTAAATTTCTTAAGGGACCAAATTATCCAAACCGAAATCCGGCTCTAACTCCCAAACCGAGAACCCGATTCGAGTCCCGTCTTCTCCCATAAGTCTTTCGTGCCTAGGCGGTCGTGTGTGCCAAGTTTCGTGCTAATCTAACCCGGTTTGGTGATTTTAGGGCGTCAACACCTCGTATTTGAGTTTCTTAACGAACTAGTTTGTCTAGAGTGAAATATGGCTCTAACTCCCAAACTGGGAACCCGATTGCAGTCCCGTCTTCTCCCACAAGTTTCTCGTGCCTAGGCGGTCCTGTGTGCCATGTTTCGTTCCAAACTCACGCCGTTTTGTAATTTTGGGGCATCAACACCTCGAATTCAAATTTCTCAAGTAACTAGTTTGCCAAGAGTGAAATCCGGCTCCAACTCCCAAACCAGGAACCCAATTGGAGTCCTGTCTTCTCCCACAAGTTTCTCGTGCCTAGGCGGTAAAATGTGCTAAGTTTTGCAAAACCGAATTTTTTTTGATTTTTTGGGGTGTCTTTTGGCACCTTGAATTCAAGTTTCTTAAGGAACTTATTTGCCTAGAGTGCAATCCGGCTCTAACTCCCAAACCGGAAACCCGATTGGAGTACCGTCTTCTCCACAAGTCCCTCGTGCCTAGGCGCAGTCGTGTGTGCCAAGTTTCGTGCAAAACAGACGCCGTTTGCTGATTTTGGAGCGTCAACAATTCGAATTCAAGTTTCTTAAGGAACTAGTTTGCCTAGAATAAAATCCGACTATAACTCCAAAACCGGGAACGCGAGTTGAGTCCCGTCTTCTCCCACAAGTCTCTCATGCCTAGGCAATCGTATGTGCCAAGTTTCGTTTCAAACCGACGCCGTTTGGTGATTTTGGGGCGTCAACACCTCGAATTCAAATTTCTTAAGAAACTAAGTTGCCTAGACCGAAATCCGGCTATAACTCCCAAACCGGGAACTCGATTCGATCCCTGTCTTCTCCCACAAGTCTCTCATGCCTAGGCGGCCATGTGTGCCAGGGTTCGTGCCAAACCGATGCCGTTTGGCGATTTTAGGGCGTCAATACCTCGAATTCAAATTTATTAAGGAACTAGTTTGTCTAGACCGAAATCCGGCCCTAACTCCCAAACCGGGAACCCGATTCCAGCCATGTCTTCTCCCACAAGCCTCTCGTGCCTAGGCGGTCGTGTGTGCCAACTTTTTGTGCTAATTGCGTTTGGTATTTTAGGCGTCAACACCTCAATTCAAATTTCTTGAGGAACTAGGCCTAGAGAAATGCTCGACTCCCGGAACCCGATTCGAGCCCCGTCTTCTCCCACAAGTCTCTCGTGCCTAGGCAGTCGTGTGTGCCAGGTTTCGTGCCAATCGAACTCCGTTTGGTGATTTTTGGGTGTCAACACCTCGAATTCAAATTTCTTAAAGAACTAGTTTGCCTAGAGTGAAACCTAGCTCTAACTCCCAAACCGGGAACCCGAATGGAGCGCCGTCTTCTGCCACAAGTCTCTTGTGTTTAGGCGGTCATGTGTATCAAGTTTTACGCTAAACCGACGACGTTTGGTATTTTGGGGCGTCAATACCTCGAATTCAAATTTCTTAAGGAACGACTCTTGCCTAGACCGAAATCAGGCTCTGACTCCCAAACCATGAACCCTATTCGAGCCCCGTCTTCTCCCACAAGTCACTCGTGCCCAGTCGGTCGTGTGTGCCAAATTTTGTGCTAATCCGACCTGTTTTGGTGATTTTATGGGGTCAACAACTCGAATTCAAGTTTCTTAAGAAACTAGTTTTGCTTAGAGTGAATCCGGCTCTAACTCCCAAATCGGGAACCCGATTGGAGTCCCGTCGTCTCCCACAAGTTTCTCGTGCCTAGGCGGTCGTGTGTGCCAAGTTTCGTGCTAATCCAACCCGGTTTGGTGATTTTAGGGCGTCAACACCTCGTATTTGAGTTTCTTAACCAACTAGTTTGTCTAGAGTGAAATCTGGCTCTAACTCCCAAATTGGGAAACCGATTGCAGTCCCGTCTTCTCTCCCAAGTTTCTCGTGCCTCGGTGGTCCTGTGTGCCATGTTTCGTTTCAAACTCACGCCGTTTTGTGATTTTGGGGCATCAACACCTCGAATTCAAATTTCTCAAGTAACTAGTTTGCCTAGTGTGAAATCCGGCTCTAAGGGAACCGACTTGAGTCTGTCTTCTCCCGTAAGTTTCTTGTGCCTAGCCGTTTGGTGATTTTGGGGCGTCAACACCTCGAATTCAAGTTTCTTAAGGAACTTGTTTGCCTAGAGTGAAATCCGACTATAACTCCAAAACCGAGAACCCGATTTGAGTCCCGTCTTCTCCCACAAGTCTCTTATGCCTAGGCAGTCGTGTGTGCCAAGTTTCGTGCCAAACCGACGCTGTTCGGTAAATTTTGGACGTCAACACCTCGAATTAAAATTTCTTGAAGGAACTAGTTTGCCTAAACCGATATCCGGCTCTAACTCCCAAACCGGGAACCCGATTCTATCCCCGTCTTCTCTCACAAGTCTCTCGTGCCTAGGCAGTCGTGTGTGCCAAGTTTCGTGCCAAACCGATGCCGTTTGGCAATTTTGTGGCGCCAGTACCTCGAATTCAAATTTCTTAAGGAACTAGTTTGCCTAGACCGAAATCCGGCTCCAACTCCCATACCGGGAACCCAATTCCAGCCCTGTCTTCTCCCACAAGCCTCTCGTGCCTAGGCGGTCGTGTGTGCCAACTTTCGTGCTAATCCAACCCCGTTTGGTGATTTTTGAGCGTCAGCACCTCGAATTCGAGTTTCTTAACGAACTAGGTTGGTTGCCTAGAGTGAAATCTGGCTCTTACTCCCGAACTGGGAAACCGATTGCAGTCCCGTCTTCTCCCACAAGTTTCTCGTGCGTTGGCGGTCAAGTGTGCCAAGTTTCGTGCAAAACAGACACCGTTTGGTGATTTTAGGGCGTCAACACCTCGAATTCAAGTTTCTTAAGGAACTTGTTTGCCTAGAGTGAAATCCGACTATAACTCCAAAACCGAGAACCCGATTTGAGTCCCGTATTCTCCCACAAGTCTCTCATGCCTAGGCAGTCGTGTGTGCCAAGCTTAAATTTGGGGCGTCAACACCTCGAATTCAAATTTCATGAAGGAACTAGTTTGCCTAAATTGAAATCCGGCTCTAACTCCCAAACCGGGAACCCGATTCTATCCCCGTCTTCTCCCACTAGTCCCTCGTGCCTAGGCAGTTGTGTGTGCCAAGTTTCGTGCCAAACCGATGCCGTTTGGCGATTTTGCGCCGTATTACCTCGAATTCAAATTTCTTAAGGAACTAGTTTGCCAAGACCGAAATCCAGCTCTAACTCCCAAACCGGGAACCCGATTCCAGCCCTGTCTTCTCCCACAAGCCTCTCGTGCCTAGGCGGTCGTGTGTGCCAACTTTCGTGCTAATCCAACCCCGTTTGGTGATTTTGGGGCGTCAGCACCTCGAATTCGAGTTTCTTAACGAACTAGGTTGGTTGCCTAGAGTGAAATCTGGCTCTTGTTCCCAAACTGGGAACCCGATTGCAGTCCCGTCTTCTCCCACAAGTTTCTCGTGCGTTGGCGGTCAAGTGTGCCAAGTTTCGTGCAAAACAGACGCCGTTTGTTGATTTTGGGGCGTCAACACTTCGAATTCAAGTTTCGTAAGAAACGGCGTATGTTTTGCACGAAAGGTGGCACACTTGTCCGCCAAACTTGTGGGAAACGGATCGAGTTCTCTTCTAAGTTTCTAGTTTCACTAGGCAACCAATCTCGTTAAACCCAGGTGCCGACGCCTCAAATCAGATTAGCACGAAAGTTGAAACTAGTTTGCCTGGAGTGAAATCCGGCTGTAACTCCCAAACCGGGAACCCGATTTGAGTCCCGTCTTCTCCCACAAGTTTTTCGTGCCTAGGCAGTCGTGGGTGCCAACTTTTGCGCCAAACTGACTGCGTTTGGTATTTTAGGGCGTCAACACCTCGAATTCAAATTTCTTGAGGAACTAGCTTGCCTAGACCGAAATCTGGCTCTGACTCCCAACCGGGCAACCCGATTCGAGCCCCGTCTTCTCCCACAAGTCTCTCGTGCCTAGGCGGTCGTGTGTGCCAAGTTTCATGCCAAACCGATGCCGTTTGGCGATTTTGGGCCGTCAATACGTCGAATTTAAATTTCTTAAGGAACTACTTTTGCCTAGACCGAAATCCGGCTCTAACTCCCAACTCAAGAACCCTATTCAAGCCCCGTCTTCTCCCAGAAGTCTCTCGTTCCTAGGCGGTCGTGTGTGCCAAGCTTCATGCCAAACCAACGCCGTTTGGTGATTTTGGGACATCAACACCTCGAATTCAAATTTCTTAAGGGACCAAATTGTCTAAACCGAAATCCGGCTCTAACTCCCAAACCGGGAACCCGATTCGAGCCCCGTCTTCTCTCACAAGTCTGTCGTGCCTACGCGGTCGTGTGTGCCAGGTTTCGTGCCAATCGAACTCCGTTTGGTGATTTTAGGGTGTCAACACCTCAAATTCAAATTTCTTAAAGAACTAGTTTGCCTAGAGTGAAACCTGGCTCTAACTCCCAAACGGGTAACCCGAATGGAGCCCCATCTTCTGCCACAAGTCTCTTGTGTTTAGGCGGTCATGTGTGCCAAGTTTTACGCTAAACCGACGACGTTTGTTATTTTGGGGCGTCAACACTTCGAATTCAAATTTCCTAGACCGAAATCAGGCTCTGACTCCCAAACCTTCAAGCCTTGTCTTCTCCCACAAGTCTATCGTGCCCAGTCGGTTGTGTGTGCCAAATTTTGTGCTAATCCGACCCGGTTTGGTGATTTTGTGGGGTCAACAACTCGAATTCAAGTTTCTTAAAAAACTAGTTTGCCTAGAGTGAATCCGGCTCTAACTCCCAAACCGGGAACCCGATTGGAGTCCCGTCGTCTCCCACAAGTTTCTCGTGCCTAGGCGGTCGTGTGTGCCAAGTTTCGTGCTAATCCAACCCCGTTTGGTGATTTTAGGGCGTCAACACCTCGTATTTGAGTTTCTTAACGAATTAGTTTGTCTAGAGTGAAATATGGCTCTAACTCCCAAACTGGGAACCCGATTGCAGTCCCGTCTTCTCCCACAAGTTTCTCGTGCCTAGGCGGTCCTGTGTGCCATGTTTCGTTCCAAACTCACGCCGTTTTGTAATTTTGGGGCATCAACACCTCGAATTCAAATTTCTCAAGTAACTAGTTTGCCTAGTGTGAAATCTGGCTCTAACTGCCAAACCGGGAACCGACTTGGTGTCCTGTCTTCTCCCGCAAGTTTCTCGTGCCTAGCCGGTCGTGCGTGCCAAGTTACGTGCAAAACAGACACCGTTTGGTGATTTTGGGGCGTCAACACCTCGAATTCAAGTTTCTTAAAGAACTTGTTTGCCTAGAGTGAAATCCGACTATAACTCCAAAACCGAGAACCCGATTTGAGTCCCGTCTTCTCCCACAAGTCTCTCATGCCTAGGCAGTCGTGTGTGCCAAGTTTCGTGCCAAACCGACGCTGTTTGTTAAATTTGGGGCGTCAACACCTCGAATTCAAATTTCATGAAGGAACTAGTTTGCCTAAACCGAAATCCGGCTCTAACTCCCAAAGGAACCCGATTCTATCCCGGTCTTCCCCCACTAGTCTCTCGTGCTTAGGCGTCGTGTGTGCAAGTTTAAGTTGCCAAACCGATGCCGTTTGGCGATTTTGCAGCGTCAGTACCTCGAATTCAAATTTCTTAAGGAACTAGTTTGCCTAGACCGAAATCCGGCTCTAACTCCCAAACCGGGAACCCGATTCCAGCCCTGTCTTCTCCCACAAGCCTCTCGTGCCTAGGCGGTCGTGTGTGCCAACTTTCGTGCTAATCCAACCCCGTTTGGTGATTTTGGGGCGACAGCACCTCGAATTCGAGTTTCTTAACGAACTAGGTTGGTTGCCTAGACTGAAATCTGGCTCTTACTCCGAAACTGGGTGCCCGATTGCAGTCCCGTCTTCTCCCACAAGTTTCTCGTGCGTTGGCGGTCAAGTGTGCCAAGTTTCGTGCAAAACAGACGCCGTTTGTTGATTTTGGGGCGTCAACACTTCAAATTCAATTTTCGTAAGAAATGGCATATGTTTTTGCAGTTAAGTGACGAAGAGACTTGACACACACGACGAAACTTCAGGAGAAGACGATCGCAATCGGAAATTAGTTAGTAGAGGGTAAGCCAGATCTCATCTAGCAAAACCTAGTAGTTCAAGAAAATCGAATTGGTTGATGCCCAAAAATCAAATCACTAAACGTATTATTAGCACGAAAGTTGAAACTAGTTTGCCTGGAGTGAAATCCGATTGTAACTCCCAAACCGGGAACCCGATTGGAGTCTCGTCATCTCCCACAAGTTTCTCGTGCCTAGGCAGTCATGGGTGCCAAGTTTTGCGCCAAACTGACTGCGTTTGGTATTTTAGGGCGTCAACACCTCGAATTCAAATTTCTTGAGGAAGTAGCTTGCCTAGACCGAAATCTGGCTCTGACTCCCAACCGGGCAACCCGATTAGAGCCCCGTCTTCTCCCACAAGTTTCTCGTGCCTAGGCGGTCGTGTGTGCCAAGTTTCATGCCAAACCGATGCCGTTTGGCGATTTTGGGCCGTCAATACGTCGAATTTAAATTTCTTAAGGAACTACTTTTGCCTAGACCGAAATCCGGCTCTAACTCCCAACTCAGGAACCCTATTCAAGCCCCGTCTTCTCCCAGAAGTCTCTCGTGCCTAGGCGGTCGTGTGTGCCAAGTTTCGTGCCAAACCAACGCCGTTTGGTGATTTTGGGGCATCAACACCTCGAATTCAAATTTCTTAAGGGACCAAATTGTCTAAACCGAAATCCGGCTCTAACTCCCAAACCGGGAACCCGATTCGAGCCCCGTCTTCTCCCACAAGTCTGTCGTGCCTACGCGGTCGTGTGTGCCAGGTTTCGTGCCAATCGAACTCCGTTTGGTGATTTTAGGGTGTCAACACCTCAAATTCAAATTTCTTAAAGAACTAGTTTGCCTAGAGTGAAACCTGGCTCTAACTCCCAAACCGGGAACCCGAATGGAGCCCCGTCCTCTGCCACAAGTCTCTTGCGTTTAGGCCGTCATGTGTGCCAAGTTTTACGCTAAACCGACGACGTTTGGTATTTTGGGGCGTCAACACTTCGAATTCAAATTTCTTAAGGAACTACTCTTGCCTAGACCGAAATCAGGCTCTGACTCCCAAACCAGGAACCCTATTCGAGCCTCGTCTTCTCCCACAAGTCTATCGTGCCCAGTCGGTTGTGTGTGCCAAATTTTGTGCTAATCCGACCCGGTTTGGTGATTTTTTGGGGTCAACAACTCGAATTCAAGTTTCTTAAGAAACTAGTTTGCCTAGAGTGAAACCGGCTCTAACTCCCAAACCGGGAACCCGATTGGAGTACCGTCGTCTCCCACAAGTTTCTCGTGCCTAGGCGGTCGTGTGTGCCAAGTTTCGTGCTAATCTAACCTGGTTTGGTGATTTTAGGGCGTCAACACCTCGTATTTGAGTTTCTTAACGAACTAGTTTGTCTAGAGTGAAATATGGCTCTAACTCCCAAACTGGGAACCCGATTGCAGTCCCGTCTTCTCCCACAAGTTTCTCGTGCCTAGGCGGTCCTGTGTGCCATGTTTCGTTCCAAACTCACGCCGTTTTGTAATTTTGGGGCATCAACACCTCGAATTCAAATTTCTCAAGTAATTTGTTTGCCAAGAGTGAAATCCGGCTCCAACTCCCAAACCAGGAACCCAATTGGAGTCCTGTCTTCTCCCACAAGTTTCTCGTGCCTAGGCGGTCGTCTGTGCCAAGTTTCGTGCAAAACCGATGCCTTTTGGCGATTTTGGGGTGTCAGCACCTTGAATTCAAGTTTCTTAAGGAACTTATTTGCCTAGAGTGCAATCCGGCTCTAACTCCCAAACCGGAAACCCGATTGGAGTACCGTCTTCTCCACAAGTCCCTCGTGCCTAGGCGCAGTCGTGTGTGCCAAGTTTCGTGCAAAACAGACGCCGTTTGCTGATTTTGGGGCGTCAACAATTCGAATTCAAGTTTCTTAAGGAACTAGTTTGCCTAGAATAAAATCCGACTATAACTCCAAAACCGGGAACGCGAGTTGAGTCCCGTCTTCTCCCACAAGTCTCTCATGCCTAGGCAGTCGTATGTGCCAAGTTTCGTTTCAAACCGATGCCGTTTGGTGATTTTGGGGCGTCAACACCTCGAATTCAAATTTCTTAAGAAACTAGGTTGCCTAGACCGAAATCCGGCTATAACTCCCAAACCGGGAACTCGATTCGATCCCTGTCTTCTCCCACAAGTCTCTCATGCCTAGGCGGCCATGTGTGCCAGGGTTCGTGCCAAACCGATGCCGTTTGGCGATTTTAGGGCGTCAATACCTCGAATTCAAATTTATTAAGGAACTAGTTTGTCTAGACCGAAATCTGGCTCTAACTCCCAAACCGGGAACCCGATTCCAGCCATGTCTTCTCCCACAAGCCTCTCGTGCCTAGGCGGTCGTGTGTGCCAACTTTCGTGCTAATCCAACCCCGTTTGGTGATTTTTGGGCGTCAGCACCTCGAATTCGAGTTTCTTAACGAACTAGGTTGGTTGCCTAGAGTGAAATCTGGCTCTTACTCGGCTGGGAACCGTTGATCCCGTCTTCTCCCACAAGTTTCTCGTGCGTTGGCGGTCAAGTGTGCCAAGTTTCGTGCAAAACAGACACCGTTTGGTGATTTTAGGGCGTCAACACCTCGAATTCAAGTTTTTAAGGAACTTGTTTGCCTAGAGTGAAATCCGACGATAACTCCAAAACCGAGAACCCGATTTGAGTCCCGTCTTCTCCCACAAGTCTCTCATGCCTAGGCAGTCGTGTGTGCCAAGTTTCGTGCCAAACCGACGCTGTTTGTTAAATTTGGGGCGTCAACACCTCGAATTCAAATTTCATGAAGGAACTAGTTTGCCTAAATTGAAATCCGGCTCTAACTCCCAAACCGGGAACCCGATTCTATCCCCGTCTTCTCCCACTAGTCT
>CM045768.1:84756276-84841762 GCA_025200525.1 Camellia lanceoleosa | reverse complement strand
CTCAAAATCACCAAACGGCGTTGGTTTGGCACGAAACTTGGCACACACGACCGCCTAGGCACGAGAGACTTCTGGGAGAAGACGGGGCTGGAATAGGGTTCTTGAGTTGGGAGTTAGAGCCGGATTTCGGTATAGGCAAAAGTAGTTCCTTAAGAAATTTAAATTCGACGTATTGACGGCCCAAAATCGCCAAACGGCATCGGTTTGGCATGAAACTTAGCACACACGACCGCCTCGGCACGAGAGACTCAGGGAGAAGACCGGCTCGAATCGGGTTGTTTTGGGAGTCGAGCGATTTTGCCTAGGCAAGCTAGTTCCTCAAGAAATTTGAATTGAGGTGTTGACGCCTAAAATACCAAACGCAATGGGCTTACGCAAAAGTTGGCACCCACGAACGCTTAGGCACGAAAAACTTGTGGGAGAAGACGACTCAAATCGGGTTCCCGGGGGAGTTACAAATGATTTCACTCCTTTAAGTTTCTAACGACCAGTTGATTAGGATCTGCTATGAGTTAGAGCCATTTCACTTCTAGACAAAATATAGTTCTTAAGAAACTTGAATTCAAGTGTTGACGCCCAAAATCAACAAACGGCGCTGCTTTTGGTACTAAACTTGGCACACTTGACCGCCAACGACGAGAAACTTGTGGAGAAGACGGATCCAATCGGGTTCCCAGTTTGGGAGTAAGAGCTAGATTTCCCCCTAGCCAACCAACCTAGTTCGTTAAGAAACTCGAATTCGAGGTGCTGACGCCCCAAAATCACCAAACGGGGTTGGATTAGCACAAAAGTTGGCACACACGACCGCCTAGGCACGAGAGGCTTGTGGGAAAAGACGTGGTCGAATCGGGTTCCCGATTTGGGAGTTAGAGCCGATTTCGGTCTAGGCAAACTAGTTCCTTAAGAAATTTGAATTGAGGTATCGACGCCTAAAAATCGCCAAACGGCATCGGTTTGGCACTTAAACTTGGCACACACCGCCTAAACACGAGAGACTAGGGAGAAGACGGGATAGAATCGGGTTCTGCTTTGGGGAGTTAGAGCCGATTTCGGTTTAGGCAAACTAGTTCCTTCAAGAAATTTGAATTGAGGTTGACGCCGTCAAAATTTACCAAACAAATACGGTTTTGCACTAAACTTGGCACACACGATCGCTTAGGCATGAGACACTTGTGGGAGAAGACGGGACTCAAATCGGGTTCTCGGTTTTGGAGTTATAGTCGATTTCATTCTAGGCAATCAAGTCCCTTAAGAAACTTGAATTCGAGGTGTTCACGCCCCAAAATCACCAAACGGTGTCTGTTTTGCACGTAACTTGGCACGCACGACCGGCTAGGCACGAGAAACTTGCGGGAGAAGACAGGACTCCAAGTCGGTTCCCTTGCTTGGGATTAGAGCCGATTTCACACTAGGCAAACTAGTTACTTGAGAAATTTGAATTGAGGTGTTGATGCCAAAATCACAAAACGGCGTGAGTTTGGAGCTAAACATGGCACACACGACCGCCTAGGTACGAGTAACTTGTGGAGAGAAGACGGGATCTAATCGGGTTCCCGCTTGGGAGTTAGAGCCATTTTCACTCTAGACAAACTAGTTGGTTAAGAAACTCAAATACGAGGTGTTGACGCCTAAAATCACCAAACCGGTTGGATTAGCACGAAACTTGGCACCCATGACTGCCTAGGCACGAGAAACATGTGGGAGATGACGGGACTCCAATCGGGTTCTTGCTTGGGAGTTAGAGCCATTTCACTTAGGCAAACTAGTTTCTTAAGAAACTTGAATTGAAGTGTTGACGCCTAAAATCACCAAACCGGCCTGATTAGCACAAAACTTGGCACACATGACCGCCAACGCACGAGAAACTTGTGGAGAAGACGGCTCAATCGGGTTCCCGTTTGGGAGTTAGAGCGATTTCACTCTAGCCAACCAAGTTCTTTAAGAAATTTGAATTCGAGGTATTGACGGCCCAAAATCGCCAAACGGCGTCGGTTTGGCATGAAACTTGGCACACACGACCGCCTAGGCATGAGAGACTTGTGGGAGAAGACGGGGCTCGAATCTGGTTGCCCGGTTGGGAGTCAGAGCCGGATTTCGGTCGAGGCAAACTACTTCCTTAAGAAATTTGAATTCGAGGTACTGACGCCGTAAAATCGCCAAACGGCATCGGTTTTGCATGAAACTTGGCACACACGACCGCCTAGGCACGGGACACTAGTGGGAGAAGACGGGGATAGAATCGGGTTCCCGGTTTGGGAGTTAGAGCCGGATTTCGGTTTAGGCAAACTAGTTCCTTCATGAAATTTGAATTCGAGGTGTTGACGCCCCAAATTTAACAAACAGCGTCGGTTTGGCACGAAACTTGGCACACACGACTGCCTAGGCACGAGAGACTTGTGGGAGAAGACGGGACTCAAATCGGGTTCTCGGTTTTGGAGTTATAGTCGGATTTCACTCTAGGCAAACAAGTTCTTTAAGAAACTTGAATTCGAGGTGTTGACGCCCCAAAATCACCAAACGGTGTCTGTTTTGCACGTAACTTGGCACGCACGACCGGCTAGGCACGAGAAACTTGCGGGAGAAGACAGGACACCAAGTCGGTTCCCGGTTTGGCAGTTAGAGCCAGATTTCACACTAGGGAAACAAGTTACTTAAGAAATTTGAATTCGATGTGTTGATGCCCCAAAATCACAAACCGGCGTGAGTTTGGAACGAAACATGGCACACAGGACCGCCTAGGCACGAGAAACTTGTGGGAGAAGACGGATCGAATCGGGTTCCCGCTTGGGGAGTTAGAGCCATATTTCACTCTAGACAAACTAGTTCGTTAAGAAACTCAAATACGAGGTGTTGACGCCCTAAAATCACCAAACCGGGTTGGATTAGCACGAAACTTGGCACACACGACCGCCTAGGCACGAGAAACTTGTGGGAGACGACGGGACTCCAATCGGGTACCCGGTTTGGGAGTTAGAGAGCTTCACTTTCTAGGCAAACTAGTTTCTTAAGAAACTTGAATTCGAGTTGTTGACCCCACAAAATCACCAAACCGGGTCGGATTAGCACAAAATTTGGCACACACAACCGACTGGGCACGATAGACTTGTGGGAGAAGACGAGGCTCGAATAGGGTTCCTGGTTTGGGAGTCAGAGCCTGATTTCGGTCTAGGCAAGAGTAGTTCCTTAAGAAATTTGAATTCGAAGTGTTGACGCCCCAAAATACCAAACGCCGTTTGCCGTGAAAACTTGGCACACATGACCGCCTAAACACAAGAGACTTGTGGCGTAAGACGGCTCCATTCGTTCCTGCTTTGGGGAGTTAGAGCCGTTTCACTCTAGGCAAACTAGTTCTTAAGAAATTTGAATTTGAGGTGTTGACACCCTAAAATCACCAAACGGAGTTCGATTAGCACGAAACTCGCACACACGCATCGCAGAGGCACGACAGACTTGTGGGAGAAGACGGGGCTCGAATCGGGTTTCCCGGTTTGGGAGTTAGAGCCGGATTTCGGTTTAGACAATTTGGTCCCTTAAGAAATTTGAATTCGAGGTGTTGATGTCCCAAAATCACCAAACGACGTTGGTTTGGCACGAAACTTGGCACACACGACCGCCTAGGCACGAGAGACTTCTGGGAGAAGACGGGGCTTGAATAGGGTTCTTGAGTTGGGAGTTAGAGCCGGATTTCGGTCTAGGCAAAAGTAGTTCCTTAAGAAATTTAAATTCGACGTATTGACGGCCCAAAATCGCCAAACGGCATCGGTTTGGCATGAAACTTGGCACACACGACCGCCTAGGCACGAGAGACTTGTGGGAGAAGACGGGGCTCGAATCGGGTTGCCCGGTTGGGAGTCAGAGCCAGATTTCGGTCTAGGCAAGCTAGTTCCTCAAGAAATTTGAATTCGAGGTGTTGACGCCCTAAAATACCAAACGCAGTCAGTTTGGCGCAAAAGTTGGCACCCACGACTGCCTAGGCACGAAAAACTTGTGGGAGAAGACGGGACTCAAATCGGGTTCCCGGTTTGGGAGTTACAGATGATTTCAGCAAACTAGGGTTCTCGCTTAGAGTTAGCGCCGATTTCGTGCCAACTGCGTAAAACATACGCCGTTTCTTACGAAACTTGAATTCGAAGTGTTGACGCCCCAAAATCAACAAACGGCGTCTGTTTTGCACGAAACTTGGCACACTTGACCGCCAACGCACGAGAAACATGTGGGAGAAGACGGGACTGCAATCGGGTTCCCAGTTTGGGAATAAGAGCCAGATTTCACTCTAGCCAACCAACCTAATTCGTTAAGAAACTCGAATTCGAGGTGCTGACGCCCCAAAATCACCAAACGGGGTTGGATTAGCACGAAAGTTGGCACACACGACCGCCTAGGCACGAGAGGCTTGTGGGAGAAGACAGGGCTGGAATCGGGTTCCCGGTTTGCGAGTTAGAGCCGGATTTCGGTCTAGGCAAACTAGTTCCTTAAGAAATTTAAATTCGAGGTACTGGCGGCACAAAATCGCCAAACGGCATCGGTTTGGCACGAAACTTGGCACACACGACCGCCTAGGCACGAGAGACTAGTGGAGGAAGACGGGGATAGAATCGGGTTCCCGGTTTGGGAGTTAGAGCCGGATTTCGGTTTAGGCAAACTAGTTCCTTCATGAAATTTGAATTCGAGGTGTTGACGCCCCAAATTTAACAAACAAATACGGTTTGCCATACCTAAACTTGGCACACACGACTGCCTAGGCATGAGAGACTTGTGGGAGAAGACGGGACTCAAATCGGGTTCTCGGTTTTGGAGTTATAGTCGGATTTCACTCTAGGCAAACAAGTTCTTTAAGAAACTTGAATTCGAGGTGTTGACGCCCCAAAATCACCAAACGGTGTCTGTTTTGCACGTAACTTGGCACGCACGACCGGCTAGGCACGAGAAACTTGCGGGAGAAGACAGGACACCAAGTCGGTTCCCGGTTTGGCAGTTAGAGCCAGATTTCACACTAGGGAAACAAGTTACTTAAGAAATTTGAATTCGATGTGTTGATGCCCCAAAATCACAAACCGGCGTGAGTTTGGAACGAAACATGGCACACAGGACCGCCTAGGCACGAGAAACTTGTGGGAGAAGACGGGACTGCAATCGGGTTCCCAGTTTGGGAGTTAGAGCCATATTTCACTCTAGACAAACTAGTTCGTTAAGAAACTCAAATACGAGGTGTTGACGCCCTAAAATCACCAAACCGGGTTAGATTAGCACGAAACTTGGCACACACGACCCCCTAGGCACGAGAAACTTGTGGGAGACGACGGGACTCCAATCGGGTTCCCGGTTTGGGAGTTAGAGCCGGTTTCACTCTAGGCAAACTAGTTTCTTAAGAAACTTGAATTCGAAGTGTTGACGCCCCAAAATACCAAACGTCGTCGGTTTAGCGTAAAACTTGGCACACATGACCGCCTAAACACAAGAGACTTGTGGCAGAAGACGGGGCTCCATTCGGGTTCCCGGTTTGGGAGTTAGAGCCAGGTTTCACTCTAGGCAAACTAGTTCTTTAAGAAATTTGAATTCGAGGTGTTGACACCCTAAAATCACCAAACGGAGTTCGATTGGCACGAAACCTGGCATACACGACCGCGTAGGCACGACAGACTGGTGGGAGAAGACGGGGCTCGAATCGGGTTCCTGGTTTGGGAGTTAGAGCCGGATTTCGGTTTAGACAATTTGGTCCCTTAAGAAATTTGAATTCGAGGTGTTGATGCCCCAAAATCACCAAACGGCGTTGGTTTGGCACGAAACTTGGCACACACGACCGCCTAGGCACGAGAGACTTCTGCGAGAAGACAGGGCTCGAATGGGTTCCTGATTTGGGAGTTAGAGCCGGATTTCGGTCCAGGCAAAAGTAGTTCCTTAAGAAATTTGAATTTGAATTTGACGTATTGATTTAAAAAATCGCCAAAGCATCGGGTTTGGCATGAAACTTGGCACACACGACCGCTTAGGCACGAGAGACTTAGGAGAAGACGGGCTCAATCGGGTTGGGAGTCGAGCGATTTAGGCAAGCTAGTTCTCAAGAAATTTGAATTCGAGGTGTTGACGCCTCAAAATAACAAACGCAATTACGCAAAAGTTGGCACCGCTTAGGCACGAAAAAACTTGTGGGAGAAGACGACTCAATCACAAGTTTCGGTTTGGCGGGCAAGTATGCCAACTTTTGTGCAAAACATACGCCGTTTCTTACGAAACTTGAATTCGAAGTGTTGACGCCCAAAATCAACAAACGGCATCTGTTTTGCACGAAACTTGGCAAACTTGACCGCCAACGCACGAGAAACTTGTGGGAGAAGACGGGACTGCAATCGGGTTCCCAATGTGGGAATAAGAGCAAGATTTCACTTAGTTCGTTAAGAAACTCGAATTCGAGGTGCTGACGCCCCAAAATCACCAAACGGGGTTGGATTAGCACGAAAGTTGGCACACACGACCGCCTAGGCACGAGAGGCTTGTGGGAGAAGACAGTATCGAATCGGGTTCTGCTTTGGGAGTTAGAGCCGGATTTCGGTCTAGGCAAACTAGTTCCTTAAGAAATTTGAATTCGAGGTACTGACGCCGCAAAATCGCCAAACGGCATCGGTTTGGCACGAAACTTGGCACACACGACCGCCTAGGCACGAGAGACTAGTGGGGGAAGACGGGGATAGAATCGGGTTCCCGGTTTGGGAGTTAGAGCCGGATTTCGGTTTAGGCAAACTCGTTCCTTCAAGAAATTTGAATTCGAGGTGTTGACGTCCAAAATTTACCAAACAGCGTCGGTTTTGCACGAAACTTGGCACACACGACTGCCTAGGCATGAGAGACTTGTGGGAGAAGACGGGACTCAAATCGGGTTCTCGGTTTTGGAGTTATAGTCGGATTTCACTCTAGGCAAACAAGTTCTTTAAGAAACTTGAATTCGAGGTGTTGACGCCCCAAAATCACAAAACGGTGTCTGTTTTGCACGTAACATGGCACGCACGACCGGCTAGGCACGAGAAACTTGCGGGAGAAGACAGGACTCCAAGTCGGTTCCCGGTTTGGCAGTTAGAGCCAGATTTCACACTAGGCAAACTAGTTACTTGAGAAACTTGAATTTCGAGGTGGTGATCCCCGAAAATCACAATACGACGTGAGTTTGGAACGAAACATGGCTAACAGGACCGCCCAGGCACGAGAAACTTGTGAGAGAAGACGGATCGCAATCGGGTTCTGCTTGGGAGTTAGAGTCAGATTTCACTCTAGACAAACTAGTTGGTTAAGAAACTCAAATACGAGGTGTTGACGCCCTAAAATCACCAAACCGAGTTGGATTAGCATGAAACTTGGCACACACGACTGCCTAGGCACGAGAAACTTGTGGGAGACGACGGGACTCCAATCGGGTTCTCGGTTTGGGAGTTAGAGCCGGTTTCACTCTAGGCAAACTAGTTCCTTAAGAAACTTGAATTCGAGTTGTTGACCCCATAAAATCACAAAAACGGGTCGGATTAGCACAAAATTTGGCACACACGACCGAATGGGCACGAGTGACTTGTGGGAGAAGACGGGGCTCGAATAGGGTTCCTGGTTTGGGAGTCAGAGCCTGATTTCGGTCTAGGCAAGAGTAGTTCCTTAAGAAATTTGAATTCGAGGTGTTGACGCCCCAAATTACCAAACGTCGCTTGCTTAGCGTAAAACTTGGCACACATGACCGCCTAAACACAAGAGACTTGTGGCAGAAGACGGGGCTCCATTCGGGTTCCCGGTTTGGGAGTTAGAGCCAGGTTTCACTCTAGGCAAACTAGTTCTTTAAGAAATTTGAATTCGAGGTGTTGACACCCTAAAATCACCAAACGGAGTTCGATTGGCACGAAACCTGGCACACAAGACCGCGTAGGCACGACAGACTTGTGGGAGAAGACGGGGCTCGAATCGGGTTCCCGGTTTGGGAGTTAGAGCCGGATTTCGGTTTAGACAATTTGGTCCCTTAAGAAATTTGAATTCGAGGTGTTGATGCCCCAAAATCACCAAACGGCGTTGGTTTGGCACGAAACTTGGCACACACGACCGCCTAGGCACGAGAGACTTCTGGGAGAAGACAGGGCTCGAATAGGGTTCCTGATTTGGGAGTTAGAGCCGGATTTCGGTCTAGGCAAAAGTAGTTCCTTAAGATATTTGAATTCGACGTATTGACGGCCCAAAATCGCCAAACGGCGTTGGTTTGGCATGAAACTTGGCACACATGACCGCCTAGGCACGAGAGACTTGTGGGAGAAGACGGGGCTCGAATCGGGTTGCCTGGTTGGGAGTCAGAGCCGGATTTTGATCTAGGCAAGCTAGTTCCGCAAGAAATTTGAATTCGAGGTGTTGACGCCCTAAAACACCAAATGGCTTGGCTTTTACCTAAACTTGGCACACTTGACCGCCAACGCACGAGAAACTTGTGGGAGAAGACGGGACTGCAATCGGGTTCCCAGTTTGGGAGTAAGAGCCAGATTTCACTCTAGCCAACCAACCTAGTTCGTTAAGAAACTCGAATTCGAGGTGCTGACGCCCCAAAATCACCAAACGGGGTTGGATTAGCACGAAAGTTGGCACACACGACCGCCTAGGCACGAGAGGCTTGTGGGAGAAGACAGGGCTGGAATCGGGTTCCCGGTTTGGGAGTTAGAGCCGGATTTCGGTCTAGGCAAACTTTTTCCTTAAGAAATTTGAATTCGAGGTACTGACGCCGCAAAATCACCAAACGGCATCGGTTTGGCACGAAACTTGGCACACACGACCGCCTAGGCACGAGAGACTAGTAGGGGAAGACGGGGATAGAATCGGGTTCCCGGTTTGGGAGTTAGAGCCGGATTTCGGTTTAGGCAAACTAGTTCCTTCATGAAATTTGAATTCGAGGTGTTGACGCCCCAAATTTAACAAACAGCGTCGGTTTGGCACGAAACTTGGCACACACGACTGCCTAGGCATGAGAGACTTGTGGGAGAAGACGGGACTCAAATCGGGTTCTCGGTTTTGGAGTTGTAGTCGGATTTCACTCTAGGCAAACAAGTTCTTTAAGAAACTTGAATTCGAGGTGTTGACGCCCCAAAATCACAAAACGGTGTCTGTTTTGCACGTAACTTGGCACGCACGACCGGCTAGGCACGAGAAACTTGCGGGAGAAGACAGGACTCCAAGTCGGTTCCCGGTTTGGCAGTTAGAGCCAGATTTCACACTAGGCAAACTAGTTACTTGAGAAATTTGAATTCGAGGTGTTGATGCTCCAAAATCACAAAACGGCGTGAGTTTGGAACGAAATATGGCACACAGGCGCCTAGGCACGAGAAACTTGTAGGAGAAGACGGGACTGCAATCGGGTTCCCAGTTTGGGAGTTAGAGCCATATTTCACTCTAGACAAACTAGTTCGTTAAGAAACTCAAATACGAGGTGTTGACGCCCTAAAATCACCAAACCGGGTTGGATTAGCACGAAACTTGGCACACACGACCGCCTAGGCACGAGAAACTTGTGGGAGACGACGGGACTCCAATCGGGTTCCCGGTTTGGGAGTTAGAGCCGGTTTCACTCTAGGCAAACTAGTTTCTTAAGAAACTTGAATTCGAGTTGTTGACCCCATAAAATCACCAAAACGGGTCGGATTAGCACAAAATTTGGCACACACGACCGACTGGGCACGAGTGACTTGTGGAAGAAGACGGGGCTCGAACTGGTTTGGGAGTCAGAGCCTAATTTCGGTCTAGGCAAGAGTAGTTCGTTAAGAAATTTGAATTCGAGGTGTTGATGCCCCAAAATACCAAACGCAGTCAGTTTGGCGCAAAACTTGGCACCCACGACTGCCTAGGCACGAGAAACTTGTGGGAGAAGACGGGACTCCATTCGGGTTCCCGGTTTGGGAGTTACAGCCGGATTTCACTCCAGGCAAACTAGTTCTTTAAGAAATTTGAATTCGAGGTGTTGACCCCCTAAAAGCCCCAACCGGCGTCTGTTTTGCACGAAACTTGGCACGCTTGACCGCCAACGCACGACAAACTTGTGGGAGAAGACGGGACTGCAGTCGGGTTCCCAATTTGAGAGTGGCAGCCAGATTTCACTCTAGGCAACCAACCTCGTTCGTTAAGAAACTCGAATTCGAGGTGCTGACGCCCCAAAATCACCAAACGGGGTTGGATTAGCACGAAAGTTGGCACACACGACCGCTTAGGCACGAGAGGCTTGTGGGAGAAGACAGGGCAGAAATCGGGTTCCCGGTTTGGGAGTTAGAGCCGGATTTTGGTCTAGACAAACTAGTTCCTTAAAAATTTGAATTCGAGGTACTGACGCCGCAAAATCGCCAAACGGCATCGATTTGGCACGAAACTTGGCACACACGATCGCCTAGGCACGAGAGACTTGTGGGAGAAGACGGGGATAGAATCGGGTTCCCGGTTTGGGAGTTAGAGCCGGATTTCGGTTTAGGCAAACTAGTTCCTTCAAGAAATTTGAATTCGAGGTGTTGACGCCCCAAATTTACCAAAGAGCGTCGATTTGGCACGAAACATGGCACACACGACAGCCTAGGCATGAGAGACTTGTGGGAGAAGACAGGACTCAAATCGGGTTCTCGGTTTTGGAGTTATAGTCGGATTTCACTCTAGGTAAACAAGTTCCTTAAGAAACTTGAATTCGAGGTGTTGACGCCCCAAAATCACCAAACAGTGTTTGTTTTGCACGTAACTTGGCACGCACGACCGGCTAAGCACGAGAAACTTGCGGGAGAAGACAGGACTCCAAGTCGGTTCCCGGTTTGGCAGTTAAAGCCGGATTTCACAGTAGGCAAACTAGTTACTTGAGAAATTTGAATTTGAGGTGTTGATGCCCTAAAATCACAAAACAGCGTGAGTTTGGAACGAAACATGGCACACAGGACCGCCTAGGAACGAGAAACTTGTGGGAGAAGACGGGACTGCAATCGGGTTCCCAGTTTGGGAGTTAGAGCCAGATTTCACTCTAGACAAACTAGTTCGTTAAAAAACTCAAATACGAGGTGTTGACGCCCTAAAATCACCAAACGGGGTTGGATTAGCACGAAACTTGGCACACACGACCGCTTAGGCACGAGAAACTTGTGGGAGACGACGGGACTCCAATCGGGTTCCCGGTTTGGGAGTTAGAGCCGGTTTCACTCTAGGCAAACTAGTTTCTTAAGAAACTTGAATTCGAGTTGTTGACCCCACAAAATCACCAAACCGGGTCGGATTAGCACAAAATTTGGCACACACGACCAACTGGGCACGAGAGACTTGTGAGAGAAGACGGGGCTCGAATAGGGTTCCTGGTTTGGGAGTTAGAGCCTGATTTCGGTGTAGGCAAGAGTAGTTCCTTAAGAAATTTGAATTCGAGGTGTTGACGGCCCAAAATACCAAACGCCGTCGGTTTAGCATAAAACTTGGCACACATGACCGCCTAAACACAAGAGACTTGTGACAGAAGACGGGGCTCCAATCGGGTTCCCAGTTTGGGTGTTAGAGCCAGGTTTCACTCTAGGCAAACTAGTTCTTTAAGAAATTTGAATTCGAGGTGTTGACACCCTAAAATCACCAAACGGAGTTCGATTGGCACGAAACCTGGTACACACGACCGCCTAGGCACGAGAGACTTGTGGGAGAAGACGGGGCTCGAATCGGGTTCCTAGTTTGGGAGTTAGAGCTGGATTTCGGTCTAGACAATTTTGTCCCTTAAGAAATTTGAATTGGAGGTGTTGACGCCCCAAAATCACCAAACGGCGTTGGTTTGGCACGAAACTTGGCACACACGACCGCCTAGGCACGAGAGACTTTTGGGAGAAGACGGGGCTCGAATAGGGTTCTTGGTTTGGGAGTTAGAACCGAATTTCGGTCCAGGCAAAAGTAGTTCCTTAAGAAATTTAAATTCGAGGTATTGACGGCCCAAAATCGCCAAACGGCGTCGGTTTGGCATGAAACTTGGCACACACGACCGCCTAGGCACGAGAGACTTGTGGGAGAAGACGGGGCTCGAATCGGGTTGCCCGGTTGGGGAGTCGAGCGATTTCGTCTAGGCAAACTAGTTCCTTAAGAAATTTGTATTCGAGGTGTTCACGCCACAAAATACCAAACGCATGGGCTTTTACGCAAAACTTGGCACCATTTAACGCTTAGGCACGAGAAACTTAGGGAGAAGACGGACTCAATCGGTTCGGTTTGGGAGTTACAACGATTTCACCTGCACAAACTAGTTTCAACTTCGTGCTAATCTAACCTCAGTGATTTTTGGGCAAGACTAATTCCAGCTTAACGAACTAGGTTGGTTGCCTAGAGTGAAATTGGCTTTACTCAAACCGAACCCGACAGCCCGCCTTTCTCCCACAAGTTTCGCATGCTGGCGTCAAGTGTGCCAAGTTTCGTGCAAAAGAGCCGTTTGTTGATTTTGGGGCGTCAACACTTCGAATTCAAGTTTCTTAAGAAACGGCGTCTGTTTTGCACGAAACTTGGCACACTTGACCGCCAACGCACGAGAAACTTGTGGAAGAAGACGGGACTGCAATCGGGTTCCCAGTTTGGGAGTAAGAGCCATATTTCACTCTAGGCAACCAACCTAGTTCGTTAAGAAATTCGAATTCGAGGTTCTGACGCCCAAAAATCACCAAACGGGGTTGGATTAGCACGAAAGTTGGCACACACGACCGCCTAGGCACGAGAGGCTTGTGGGAGAAGACAGGGCTGGAATCGGGTTCCCGGTTTGGAAGTTAGAGCCGGATTTCGGTCTAGACAAACTAGTTCCTTAATAAATTTGAATTCGAGGTATTGACGCCCTAAAATCGCCAAACGGCATCGGTTTGGCACGAACCCTGGCACACAGGGCCGCCTAGGCACGAGAGACTTGTGGGAGAAGACAGGGATCGAATCGAGTTCCCGGTTTGGGAGTTATAGCCGAATTTCGGTCTAGGCAACCTAGTTTCTTAAGAAATTTGAATTCGAGGTGTTGACGCCCCAAAATCACCAAACGGTGTCGGTTTGAAACGAAACTTGGCACATACGATTGCCTAGGCACGAGAGACTTGTGGGAGAAGACGAGACTCAAATCGCGTTCCCGGTTTTGGAGTTATAGTCGGATTTCATTCTAGGCAAACTAGTTCCTTAAGAAACTTGAATTCGAATTGTTGACGCCCCAAAATCAAAGAACGGCTGCTTTTGGTATGAAACTTGGCACATTAACGCTACTTAGGCACGAGGGACTTGTGGAGAAGACGGTACTCCAATCAGGTTTCCGGTTTGGGAGTTAGAGCCGGATTTCACTCTAGGCAAATAAGTTCCTTAAGAAACTTGAATTCAAGGTGCTGACACCCCAAAATCGCCAAAAGGCATCGGTTTTGCACGAAACTTGGCACAGACGACCGCCTAGGCATGAGAAACTTGTGGGAGAAGACAGGACTCCAATTGGGTTCCCGGTTTGGGAGTTGGAGCCGGATTTTACTCTTGGCAAACTAGTCCTTAGGAATTTTGAATTCGTGGTGTTGATACCCCAAAATCATCAAACGGCGTGAGTTTGGAACGAAACATGGCACACACGACCGCCTAGGCACGAGAAACTTGTGCGAGAAGACGGGACTGCAATCGGGTTCCCAGTTTGGTAGTTAGAGCCAGATTTCACTTTAGGCAACCTAGTTCGTTAAGAAACTCGAATTCGAGGTATTGACGCCCCAAAATCAGCAAACAGGGTTCGTTTGGCACAAAACCTGGCACACACGACCGCTTAGGCACGAGAGACTTATGGGAGAAGACGAGACTCGAATCGGGTTCCCGGTTTGGGAGTTAGAGCTGGATTTCGGTCTGGATAATTTGGTCCCTTAAGAAATTTAAATTTGAGGTGTTGATGCCCCAAAATCGCCAAACGGCATCGGTTTGGCACAAAACTTAGCACACACGACCGCCTAGGCACGAGAGACTTGTGGGAGAAGACGGTACTCCAATCGGGTTCCCGGTTTGGGAGTGAGAGCTGGATTTCACTCTAGGCAAACTAGATCCTTAAGAAACTTGAATTTAAGGTGCTGACGCAACAAAATCGCCAAAAGGCATCGGTTTTGCACGAAACTTGGCACACACGACCGCCTAGGCACGGAAAACTTGTGGGAGAAGACAAGACTCCAGTTGGGTTCCCGGTTTGGGAGTTAGAGCCGGATTTCACTCTAGGCAAACCAGTTCCTTAAAAAATTTGAATTCGTGGTGTTGATGGCCCAAAATCACCAAACGGCGTGAGTTTGGAACGAAACATGGCACACACGACCGCCTTGGCACAAAAAACTTATGGGAGAAGACGGGACTGCAATCGGGTTCCCAGTTTGGTAGTTAGAGCCAGATTTCACTCTAGGCAACCTAGTTCGTTAAGAAACTCGAATTCGAGGTGTTGACGCCCCAAAATCGCCGAACGGGGTTCGATTGGCACGAAACCTGGCACACACGACCGCCTAGACACGAGAGACTTGTGGGAGAAGACGGGGCTCCAATCTGGTTCTCGGTTTGGGAGTTAGAGCCGGATTTCGGTCTAGACAATTTCGTCCCTTAAGAAATTTAAATTCAAGATGTTGACGGGCCAAAATCGCCAAACGGCGTCGGTTTGGCACGAAACGTGGCACACATGACCGCCTAGGCACGAGAGACTTGTGGGAGAAGACGGGGATCGAATCGGGTTGCCGGTTTGGGAGTTAAAGCCGGATTTCGGTCTAGGCAAGCTAGTTCTTTAAGAAATTATAATTCAAGGTGTTGATGCCCTAAAATCACAAAACGGCTTCGGTTTGGCACGATACTTTGGACACACAACCGCCCAGGCACAAGAGACTTGTGGGAGAAGACGGTACTCAAATCGGGTTCCCGGTTTGGGAGTTAGAGTCGGATTTCACTCTAGGCAAACTAGTTCCTTAAGAAACTTGAATTCAAGGTGTTGACGCCCTAAAATTGCCAAAAGGCGTCGGTTTCGCACGAAACTTGGCACACACGACTGCCTAGGCACGAGAAACTTGAGGGAGAAGACAGGACTCCAATTGGGTTCCCGATTTGGGAGTTAGAACCGAATTTCACTCTAAGCAAACTAGTTCCTTAAGAAATTTGAATTCGAGGTGTTGATACCCAAAATCACCAAACGGCGTGAGTTTGGAATGAAACATGGCACACACGACCGCCTAGACATGAGAAACTTGTGGGAGAAGAAGGGACTGCAATCGAGTTCCCAGTTTGGTAGTTAGAGCCAGATTTCACTCTAAGCAACCTAGTTCGTTAAGAAACTCGAATTCGATGTGTTGATGCCCCAAAATCACCAAACGGGGTTGGATTAGCACGAAACTTGGCACACGCGACCGCCTAGGACGAGAGACTTGTGGGAAAAGACGGGGCTCGAATCGGGTTCCCGGTTTGGGAGTTAGAGCCGGATTTCGGTCTAGGTAAACTAGTTTCTTAAGAAATTTGAATTCGATGTATTAACGCCCCAAAATCGCCCCAAAATCTCTAAAAATTATACCATTCATAATAAACTAGCCAATTTCGGTTTCTGACGTCATTAAGGCCTTCAATTTCAGATTATAACAGAAATAACAACAGAAATTCCTACGGTTAATAGATATGAACCTAAAAATCATATTAAACACATAATAAGCATTCAAATTCACACAAAGCATGTAAATAACATTCAAAACCAATGATTAAAAGGGTTGTCACAAGATCAATATTGTTTACCAACAACAAAATGTTTACTGGATTTTATAAATCAGAATGGGAAAAATGGATAATCAACTTAAGTCACACAGAGCTCCATAAAAGACAACTTTGAGGGCAGAACTTAATTTATATGACACAAAATACAACAATTATTTCGTTGTGGTGATAAAAATACATACACAAGAATAGTAAAGAGAATCAAATTCTACAGATATAAGTTGAGAATTCAAACAACTAAATTTGGCACAATTAATATGTATATATGTAAATATATAGCACATATTATGTATGTAAAATTACTAACCTTGTCAATTGTAGCGAAAATGGACATGTTCTTGAAATCCCTGGACCTGAGCCGTGACCTCCCAATCCCCAGCCGCTGAATCAGCGCAGACGACATCACTCACATGGTAGAATGATGTTGGAACCAAGTTTCATAAGGCTCATTAAGGGTGATGACAGCGCCAACACCAAGCTGCTTCAACTGCAGAACATCCTTAGGGGATGGAACCGCCCCCAGCAGAAAATACTGTTTAAAAATCAAAATATAAATAAAAACTCAAATCAATAAATCATGATCCCTTTAATTTAAGCTCACATTCCATCTGTGCACCAAGAACACCACGAAAATGAAATGTAAAGTAGTTGCATTGGTCAAAATTTCACGAAGCTCTTCATTTTCTCCAATTCAGATAATCAGAATTCTCCAATAACAGGCCCCATTATCCCATCTTTTTCCTACATTTTCTCCATTAACTTAAATGCAAAGGAATTCTATTTTCTCAACAACCAAATGAATCATGAAGAACAATATTAAAGCTCTACTGAACTACTTCACTTTTCAAATTCTTTTGTTTTGTTTTGTTTTGTTTTGTTTTGTTTTTTTTTCCAGCAACCAAACAGATCAAAGAAAAACAACTCCAGAAACTATTAAATACAGTGACAGTCATACAGGGTCTTTATTTTCTCTAGTAACTGAAATACATAGGAATTCTATTTTCTCAACAACCAAATGGATCAAGAAGAACAATTCCAAAAAGCTACTAAACTACCACCCATTAAAACAACACAAAAAATCCTTCTTTTTCTTTGTAGTCCTCCATTTTCCCAGCAACCAAACAGATCAAACAAAAACAACTCCAGAAATTAAAACATACAGCAACAATCACAGTGATATAAACACAAGACCAAAGAAAACACAAAAAACAGATACAACAACATACACAAATATACATACATATATATATATATATGAAGGGACTTAGAACCAAAACCTGATCAATTTGGTCCCACCATCTGAACTCAGCTTGAATCTTGTTCCGGAAAACATTGTACAGAAGGGGTCGGGTAGAACAGGATCCGAGCCCAGCTCCGACTAGCGCTCTCTTTGAATCGACCCGAACAATCATTCTTCCAGAAACACGGTCGTCACTGTGATTGTAACTCCTTCCATCAGATTCAACCTCGTCCAACTCTTCGATCTTCATGTCACCGATCGTAACAGAAATTCAAACAAAACCACAACACTAACTCCGATTCTGATTTCGATAATTGGGGATGGAATTTGAGTGGTTGAAAGACCCTAAGTCGAATTGGGTGAAAAATACATTGATCGGAATAGGAAAAAAGTGGATTCAAGTGTAAGGAGACGGAAGAATTGCATGAGGAGAGAGGAGGATAGAAAGTAAGAGGAACATTTGTCTCCGTTGCAATTTTGTGAGAGAAATGTACCGTTGGGCGGGGGCGGGGGTGAATATAGCCGTTGGGAGAATACAAAACAATCACAATTAAGGCGTTAGGATCCTCTAGAACCTCTCACTAATGGAGTGAAAGGTTAAGATTAATTCTCGTCAAATGGCATCGTTTTGGTGGGGGAAAATTATAAAAGAAAAAATAATGAAGAAATAAGAAAAAATGTGAGTAGAATGAGAAATAAGTTTCAAACGGTATCATCATCATGGATTTTGATCTGTTAGATTTAAATAAATAAAAAAAAGATTAAATTGATTCGATAATAAGATTGTTTCAGATCTGTATCATCATCATCATCATCAAAAGATCGAAGAAAAAATTTGAACAGAATGAAAAAAAGGCTTCAAACTTCATCATCATCAAAAGATTGAAGAAAACCTGTGAAAAAAATGAGAAAGAGGCTTCAAAAGATTAAATCGATTTGTCGATAATAAGATTGATTCAGATTTGTATCTCACTATCATCATCATCATCAAAAGATTGATCTAGATATGTATTTTTATATGCACATATATATATTTACAGACCCTGTGAAGAAGATTAAATCGATTCGATAATAAAATTGATTCAAATCTTTATAATCATCATCATAAAAAGATTGATTCAGATATGTATTTCTATATGCATATATGTATATTTACAGACCCCATAGTGCGAGCACCAAAGATTGATTCAGATCTGTATCATCATCATCATCGTCGTCATTATCATCATCATCATCAAAATCAAAGTGAGCAACAAAATCAGCAGATCAGATCAACGGACATGGAGATCGGCGGAGGAAATCGGTGACAGAAGGTCTTCCATGGCTGACTTGAACAAGGAATGTTCATTATCATTATCAAGGGCTGATTTGTGAAGCACTAGTGTATAGATCAAGAACAAGAACCACTCACTATCCACTTGAATTAAAAGATTTCTAAAATGAAGTAGAGTCTCAACTCAAAATCAAAGTTCTGTCCCTTCTCTTGCTCTAGTCCCTTCTCTCTCTATCTCAAACTCTCTCACAAACTAGTGAAAGCGAACCCAGAATGTTGATTTCTGTTTTTTGTTGTTGTTGTTGTTTTTTTTTTTTTTTTTTTGAAATTACTAACCAAAGTGACGTCGTTTTGGATAATTTATTTCATTTAAAAATTATTTTTTTAATATTTTAATGTTTTTAATATTTTTAATATTTTTTAAACTTTTTTTAAATATTTAATTTTTTGTTTTTAATTTCAAAAAAAATTGGATCGCCATATATATCTAAACCATAACAAATTATTTGGCCAATACTTAAAAAAATAACAAAAATTATTTTTCAAAAAAAAAAATAAAAACAATATTTTGATTAAAAAGTTTTTTAATTGAATTTTGAATTATGTGTTTGCTTCTGTTTTAAGTGTGGGGTTATGTTCTGAATTTAAAATGTTTACAAAAATGAAATAAAATATTTAAAATAAAAAATAAAATTTTCTTAAACGTTTTTAAATATTTAAAAGAAATGAATCCGAAAAATTTCAAAATACAACTAAAACTCAAAATACAACTTAAAACTCTTTCCAAAACTCAAAATTCTTTTCAAAATTTAAAATTCAAAAACTCAAAAATATTTTCAAAACTCATAACCAAACAAATTTTTATTTTTTCAAAACTCAACTCATAACTCCACACTTAAAATCACAATTTCACATTTAAATCATAATTATAAAATTAAACTAAACGGATTTTACCTTTAACTCTTACACTCACTAATACACCTTGCACATACTCACACCTCTCTCTCTCTCTCTCACTCTCTCATATAGAGATGAAATAAAAATTTTATTACTACAGGGGTTAAAAGATAAAACAATATTTTTTTACTGTATAGATAAATACACATATTTTTTTACCGTATAGGCAAATACACATATATGTACAGTATGATATATAAATGATATATATACACATAAAAAAAATTTAAATATCATATAAACAATCTCTAATAGAATGAATAAATTTTTTTCTAGAAAAATAATAGAGAATAAAATATGAGAAAATAGTGGGGTATATATCTTTTATACTAAGATACTATTTTATTTATAAAATAATATATATATATATATTTTGCCGATCAAAAAAAATATATATATATATTTAGAAGTACTATGGCAAATAAAATTTTCACAGTAACAGAGAGGTCATGACCCCTCATAATCTTCTCCTAGTTCTATCCATCACACATATACTCACTTCATTCTTTTAATAAAAATAAATAAATAAATAAAATAAAATTTATCTTTATATTTTTAAATTTATTTTATTTTATTAAAATATATTTAATATTTAATATTTAATATACAAATTCTATTTTTATAGAATTGATATTGTTCTAAAAATATATTTAAAATTTTAAAATGCAACTAATATTTCACATATTTAATAAAAATTTAAATTAATAATCTAAAATATATAAAAATTTATAGAATTAAAATAATTTGTATGATTTAAGTTAATATAAATAATAAAATTACTTTTCTAATTAATATATATATATATATAGATATATATTGGTAGGAGAAAACGTTTAGAATAATACTAATGTAAATAAAAACATATTAATTCAAACCATGCAAATAATAATATAATAAAAAAAAAATAATGGCCATGTTTGATCCCACATACAAAGTAAGACTTGGACCCACACAAATTAAACTTACACTTCATACATACTAGACTTGTATCCCTACACATATTAGACTTGCATCCCACACCCGACATAGATTAAACTTGTGTCCCACATATATTAGACTTGCATCCCTACACAAATTTTTTTAAGTAAGTAAGTCATAAAATAAAGACAATGAAATTTATAAGTTTATAATGGGCATACCCCAGGGATGCCTAACAAATAAATAAAAACGATTACATAACCAACGTAAACTACCACTACATCCCTAAGAAAGGGGATAATCAAGAACAACAAAAAACAAAATAACCCAACTCTGCCCATATATCATTTTTGTCCCAAAGTAACCCCTATCATCAAAGATAATAGATGGGAACTTGAGGTGAATATATGGGCAAAGATACAAATAAATACCACAAAGCTTATAAACACAGCAAACACACTCACAAAGCAACAACCCACAAGCCGAAACCAAGATGATAACCAACCCCACATGCCCTCAGTCTCTACTGTAGATAAACATATGGAATCCAATAAGCGTCCCACTCCTCACAGCCGTGACATCCAAGCCACTTAACTAAAGCTGTGACAGAGGAAAAAATATACCCCACGAGAAATCCCAACAAAGCCACATGAAGCTAGCACGATCAGTAACCATAAGCCACGGTCTTGGGAGTTGTGGTGAAAAACAATAACCCGACAGCAACCAACCAATACATAGCCAACAAAATCATGAAATCATTCATCACATCCCCTAGTCCCTTCCTTGGTAGATCACAAGCCTCAAACCCCACACAGTGTGCCCTTCACTCTATGTCAAGCGTGGCAATACGATTAATTAGGATGGGTCACATGAAGACAAGTAGTAACCAGAAAACCGATAGCTATCCTCCCGCTCATCTCCCAGTCTCTAACTCGGCTAGTTATCGAACCACTATTCCCCATAGCAGTGACTCTCCAATCACTCTTGGCGGAGATGGCTCAAAACCACCCTCATATCGAGTCACATGAGGATCACACGATCAATTATCATGAAATAATCAACTATACATGATCTGCTGCAAAGTGATTAAACAAAACCAAACAAACCCTTAAAAAACATACCAATATTGCCAAAAGCCCTCCTACAAATTGAAGTCTACGGATGTCCCACAGACCCCAAAAATCGTGGGTCAGACCCACTCAACTTCATTGAAATCAAAATTCCTCCCAGCTTCACCTAAGCCTTCCCTACGAAAAAGAAAATGACAGTGGGCCTATTTAATAATATATCCATGAAGTCTAAAATGGAAAAAGATGGCCCACATGCTAAAACCAGTACTTGCCCATTGATTTCAGCCAACACAGTCCACGTAGTTGGTTCAACTTGAAACTCTTATCACTAAAGTTTTGAGTTTCCCACCAAAACAATCCCATGTGATTGTAGACACCCCATTTTGACCTGTTCTAAGACTTGGGCACTTTAGTTTGACCATCCTCACTAGAAAAATCAAATTGAAATTTTAATCCCAAACCTCACCCATATTGGTCATCACTAATTTGTAGTATTTTATAATTTTCCATAATTTGGTGTGGTGGTACATATTTTAAATGTTTTGTTTGGATATTTGATAAAATGAAAATGATAAAAAAATATAAAAAGAAAAACATGAATAAAACATAAAAAAAATATAGAAAATCAACAAAAAGAAAAAAAGTTGGTGGAAGATGGAATGGGGCGGTGGTGGAGTATTTTTAAAAGAGAAAGTGAGTGTCGGTGGAAACTTACACACATGGGCAGGGGGACACAGCATTCTTCGGTGGATAGCATTTTAGGATGGGTGAGGTAGAATTTCAAAAAAAAGAGAGATACACATGCAGTTGGGGCCTCTCTCTCGTGGGTGAATAATGTAAAAAAAGAGAGCAGGTGAGAAGATGAGAGAGAAATGTGAGTGTATGATTAAAGAGGATACATGGGCAATGGGGCCTGGGATCTGAAAAAAAAAAAAAAAAGAACACACACAGACTGATTGAGCTAGCTCTCTCTCTCTCTCGGCTTGAAAAAAGGAAGAGGAAAGACACCACAGATGGAGACAACACCCAAAGGGCTCTCTCTTCTCTCTCTAACATTTTCTCTCTTTGATGCATACAGACCCAACCATAGAGAACCCACGGAGGACACACAGATTTTTTGAGAGGAAGAGAGACACAGGCACGGGTTATCTCTCTCTTTCTCTCTCGGCTTGGAGAGGGAGACCATGCACACAACACACACACAGCAGTAGCTCATACACACACACACCACCAACTTCATCTTCTCACAGCACACACGGCTATCACACACTGATACACATGCACAACTGAGAGTTACACACACCATACACCATTCACATACAACACGGATACACAACTCACTCCCCCTATCACACACTCACGGCACCATTCACACGGCAGACCCAGCAAATAGACAACACACACGCACGGTTTAGAGAGAGAGGACACACTCCACACACCATTCACAACGCACACACAGCAGACACCTTTCACAACACACCCACATTACCCAAGACACCATTCACACACACACACACAGAGTTTAGAGAGAGAGAGAGCACACACACCATACACAAACACAAAACACACACTACACCCATCTCTATCTCGCTCGGCAGCTGGCATGCGAACCAAACCCAGCTCTCTCAAAATGAAAAAAAACATAGTTCTCTCTCTCTTTCTCTCTCTATATATATATCAAAGAAGTGGTATTAAGAACGTGAAGTAGCAACATGGGCACCAGTTTGGCTCTCTCTCAAGTGTCAAACTAGCTCTCTCTCTCTCTCTATATGACTCTCTCTTTAGGTCTCGGTGGAGGAAGAAACAAAGAAGGCGTGAGTGGCGTTTGTGAAGGTGTGGATGGATGGGGCTCCTTACCTTCGTAAGGTGGACTTGAAGATATACAAGAGCTACAATCAACTCTCCGATGCCTTTGGAGAAGATGGTCTGTTGTCCACGCGCAGGTCTTTCATGGTGGTGCATGGTGTTGTGTTGCGTTGCATTGCGTTGAAGTATTTCCCACTGAACAACTTTTGGTTAATAAGTGTGAGATGATGATGGAGATTATATATGTGTTATATCTATAATATTTGAGTCAGTCATGGGTGGAAAATATCTGTCATGTTTGAGTGGTGGGTGGATAATATTTGTTATATGTATGATGTTTGTGTGGATATATTCCCACATAAAGTCCCTAAAAATGTTTGAGAGACTCAGATGGGCCCTTCATTGAAGATGAGTTTACATGGGCTGAGACCTGTTGGATTAAAAGAAAAATGGTTATTTATGAGTGGCCGGGGAATTAAAACGTTGGTCTTCATAATTTTGGGCTTATTTGTTGGGCTCAATTTCCAGTGGAGAAAATGAGTGGAATATGCCAGTGGGGTACTGAGTTGGGTTATTACTTGTGGGCACGTTGTTCCTCAAAGTACATGAAGTTTTTATTTTATTTTATTTTATTTTTATTTTGAGTGTTTGTGAGGATTTTATTTTATTCATCTCTCTCGGATCTGTAATAATTCAAGTATTGTAATAATCCCCCACCTCACTTCTTTCTATCCCATTCTTTAATCGCTTTTCCTAACTGTACATATGTATATATCTGACATGCCATGCATATCCATGCTTTACATTCATGTCTCATGCATTAAGATTCGACTACATTTACATGTGTGGATTTAATCAATTCTTCTGTGATTCTATGCGCTACCTCATGTTATTGAGATGATTCACATGCCATATTTTAGAAGCTGAATCTTTAGTGCATCTCATGAGTGAATTGCATTAGGATTCTCAGATATAAGATCATGCATATTTTACTAACTTTGTTTTGTAGTCGTCAAGGACGTCGGTCAATATGTGAGTTTTTATGCTTTAGCATCCCATCTGTGTGTGTTTTTCTTGCTATGTGTTAGCATTTTACCATGAGACTACTTGTTTATTTGATATAACTATATGAATGCCTGTGGATGAAGGCTTGTTGATTGAATTGGAATGATTCAATGAATGTACGTTTTAAGCCCACTTTGCAGTGGCAAATTCACAAACTTTAAGCCCACTTTGTCAAGTGGCAAATTCAAACCCATTTTCACAAACAAACATGAAATTGAATTGTTCCAATTTGAGCAAATTAGTTTATACTTGTATGCTTCACATAGTAAATTTTAGGATTTACTAAATAATCAAAACATGAACATATAAAGAAAATAAAAAGTCATATCATGGTTTAGTAGAGGCCGATCTTTTGATCGGGTGAGCAGGGGTGCTCATTATTGACCTTCCCCTCTCATACCTAAGGTTCCGAGCCAAGCATCCTTGGTTACGACGAACAGTGGCCTTGAAACTGAGTCATGGGTTTCCTAATCTCCCAAAATATTAGGTGGCGACTCTGAGATCTGATGACGCAGTCCATTTTTGACAAAATTGCAATAAAATGGATTTTTAATAAAAGTTGCCAAATCTGGACTCTCATCTACGTTTTACATTGCACTCGTGAGACTAGATCAAAGAGATCTTGAGGGTCCGAACTGTTTAACGTGCGCGGGTACCTCCCGGGCATGTTACAGTGATGGTCCTGTAACTATACAATATACAGCTCGCACATCAACTTTGCAGTTGCTCACTTTACCCAACGTGGGTGAAACACCCAAGGCCCGATCACGCGCTATCTGCTACGCATAGACAAACATCATACTCTCCAAACACGTGTACTGTAGAAATATTAGCCTCCCGCTAGTGTAGCAACTGCGCCAGAAACCATTTACACGGCGAGCCATAGTAACGACGATGGCACCACCCAACCGGAACACCCACCAAATAGATTCGAAGGACGACAAAAACCCAAAACCAAAGCTCCACCAACCTTGCAACCAGTTTAGCACCAGCTTAAGAAACCCAGTGATGCCCTATCAATGCTTACGGCGAAATACCCATGCGCTTGGACCACCAACCCAGCTCAAATCGCCGGTGTCAGACAGTCCTTATACCAGTACCACCCAGCTTCACGAAGTCCCTTAGACAAACGTATATCACTCCAAGCTCACAACCACATCACCAGCAATGATAGGCCGAACAAGATGACCAGCAAACCAAAGCTAGAGATCAGTTGTACCTACCATCATATACCAGACAACCACAAACGAGCTCGCCTGAAACCTTCTCCAATCAACTTGAAGCAATTGGCAACGACGTTCAGAGCATCAAAGACCAATGCCTTCGATGCAAACACACTGTAGCAATGACGCCGGAGTTTGAACCGCGCCGGAGCAACATGAGTTTTACACGAGTTCCGATATGAACTCAGCACCCAAGTCATCTACAAGACCTTGAAAACCACCGGAGTGACACCACCTCATGACCAGAAACCGTCAAAACATACATAACTAGTGACCATCAAGACCGATGATCTCCAATATCCACACCATGATCAGAAACTATAGTTCCTAAACATCTCAATCACACCAATGTTTCCCGGGGGGGATTTTCTCTCTCTAGATTCTAGAGAGAGAAGCTCATACTTTATTCCCCTTCTGCTTGGACCCCCTACACAAATTCAACTTGCACTCTACACTAACTAAACTTTCACCTCCACATAGATTCAACATGCACGCCAACATATACTAAACTTGCACTGCTACACAAATTTGACTTGCACACCATACAGAATAGACATACACCTTACACATACTAAACATGCACCCCTACACAGACTAAACATGCGTCCCACATAGATTAGATCTGCACCCTTACACAAATTCAACTTGCACCCTTCATAGATTTAATTGCACCCCACACAGACTAGACTTGCACAACTACAAAGATTTGACTTGCACACCACATAGACTAAACTTACACCCTCACACAGATTTGACTTGCATGCTAACACAGACTAGACTTGCACCACCATATAGATTTGACTTGTACACCACACATACTAAACTTGCACCTACACATAATGAACATGTACCCCCACACATAATAGACATGCACCCTACAAAGTACTTTAAATATATATATATATATATCTGAGTTATTTATAAATGGAAAAGATATTACAAAAATATTTCTAACATTTTATATTATTTTTTAAAAATTAAATTTTAAATAAAAATATTATTTTATTTGTTAAGAAAAAAGTAAAGACTAGTGAAAATATTAAATCAAATTATACAATTAATATAAAAATAATATTCAATCATACAAATATTATTTTCCTTAAAAACAAAAATAGAATCATATGAAAATGAAAATGAAAATGATATTTTTTTATCAAGCTATTTTTAATTTTTTTTTAAAAAATAAAAGACAAAATTTAAAAATTCAACCAAACAGTTTATGTTTCAAACTTAAAAATAGTTACAAAAATTAGTTTAAAAAAAATTAACCGCACAATATATTTCAATTTTATAAATAGTTATAAAAATAGTAAAAATTAATCACAGGAAAAAAAAGAAAAAAGAATTCACATAATATTGTAGACACCCCATTTTGACCGGCCCTAAGACTTGGGCACTTTTGATTACTCGATGATGACAATCAGAATGTGTTTCTCACAAAATTATCATTAAGAGAGCTTGGAATTTGAGCTTTATTCCTAACCCTAAACCTATATCAGCCAAGTGTTTAAGCCTCGTCCCTCGGAGTGAAGTGGGACCAAACCAGAGCGAAACAAGACCGAACTGGAGCAAAAACGGACAAAATCCACCCTAGTCGGTCGACCGGTAGCACCATTGCGGGCACAAAGAGTGTGACCGCGGGCGCAACTTGCCTTACCGCGGTCGCGACCTATTCACATTGGGCGAGATTTTTTTATTGTGTGGGGCACTTTGTGATATTATTTCTTACCTGTTTTTGCACCAAATGCATGCCTACTCATCTTCCATTGACTAGTGCTTGAGCCAATGAGGATAATGCTCCATTTTAGTGCCTCATTAGCTCCATTATCTTCCCTAAATGATCCACTTTGTATTCCACCATTGCTTCACTAGCATTGCCTATATAATGAGAGCTCTAGTCTTGAGTTTGAGGAGATGAATTAGAAGAGAAGTGTAGAGAGAATACTAAATTTGAGTTAGAATTTGAGAGAAAAAAAAAAAAAGAAGCCTTGAAAGCAAGAGAATTGTCTTTCCAAATTAGTGAAGTTATAAAGCCTCTATACATCTCATATTTCCTTGCAAACACCACTTAAGAACAAAGTCCAAAAGCTTTGATCAAAGTGAGAGTAGTCTTGCTAAGTTGAAGAAGATTAAACAGTGATCATACACTTGTCCAAAACATTATTCTAAGCTCAAATTCGAAACTTTGCCATCTAAGGTTCTCAGACTTTGAAGAGAGGCTATATTGACTATTCTGATTTCCTGAGATCTTCATTGGTTATTACCCAAATGAGTCTTTCGTAACGCCATCTTGACATTAACCCCTAGAGTAGAGCCAACCTTGTGCATATAGTGAGCTATAGTACCTTCCAAAATTAGGATAGGGTCCATGTTTGCCTCCTTTTAAGAGTGCTTAAAAGTTGCTTATTTATGCTTAAGTATTAGACCAATCGCCATGCATGTTTGTATGTGACTTTGTCCTTTATCCTTTAGCACTTTGGCCACTATTTTGGGCCTATTTGAGAGTTGCCCAAATTGGTGTAAGTCCATCCCCACATGTTGTTGCATGTTTGCCTTGTATGTTGTCACATACTTGTTGCATATTTGGTGAATTACATGTTATAGCATGCTAGTTCAATTGTGCTTCATTGTGTACTCAATCCATGACATGTTGTTGCATGATTAGGTTGTAATGCATTTGGCATGCATTCTCTCTTTTGGTCACTCAACATGTTGTCACATGTTTGAATATTGTTGCATGCTCACATGCTTGCATGTTTGTTTGCATGCTAATATTGCATACTTAGCTCGCATGCTTAGGTTGCATTTTGCATGCATATCTTGCCTCTTGAATCACCATGATAGAGGTTGGGTCCCTTGTTTGTTTGGTGTGCATTTCATTTAACATTGAAATTGCACACTTGGCCTCTTGGGCCATCACGCATTGAAATGCGTGATCGGTGGCCCGAGGATCGAGTACCATACTCCCCTGAGTCTTAAACATGATAGGGAGGGTGGTTGTGCAAACATTTGCTTGAAAATGTATTGCCATGCTTTGTCTGCCCTCTGCTGCTGTCAAAACAGGGTTCTGCAGGAAGAGATGGTCGACCGACCATTCTCAGTGCCGATCGACCAACAATGGATGGCCGAGAGCATCATAGGTGGTCGATGACCACTTTTCCATGGCCGGTGACCATTCCTCTTGGCCGGTGGTCTCCCACAACCCTCAGGGAGTATTTCAGAAGCAACTTTGGGACTTGTGCAGTCTTCAGAGGCA
The DNA here is from genome assembly GCA_025200525.1 of Camellia lanceoleosa. Classification (NCBI taxonomy): domain Eukaryota; kingdom Viridiplantae; phylum Streptophyta; class Magnoliopsida; order Ericales; family Theaceae; genus Camellia; species Camellia lanceoleosa. Next base: position 84,813,243 of record CM045768.1, on the reverse strand, counting down.
TAAAACAATACAAACAGAGGCAGCTTGTGCATGGTGGTGGATTTCCGAGCGGAGCCGAGCACGCATGCATTGGACCCTCTTCCGAGGTCATTTCTGACTTTATTAGCTTAGTTAATTTGCTTAACTAGTTAAGTGGTCTGTAACTATTTAATTGGCTTGTTAGTTAGTTAAATTTGTATTATTCTTTTGGTCCCTTCGACAGAGGGCGAATTGTGTAATAAGCGTGCGTGTGTGTGATGCATGTCTTCCAACCCCCACTTCTTTCTCCCTTTTACTTACCTGCTTTTGATGGTTAGTATTAGGACATGTTTTGATTAGCATACTTATGATAGCATGTTTGTATCCGTTCATTTGTATTGCATGCACCGGGTTCGGCGCATCATACTAATTGCATAGTATTTCAAATCTAACTTGAATACATGTCATTTGCTGCATTTCACATGCCATCCATAGATTAGCCGAGCCTATTCTAGCTGCATTTTGCCTGCGATGCATTAGCCACCTTAACATGGACTTGGATCATACATTTGATTACTAACATGTTCCTTGTTTTGGCTTGGAGTACTAGGTGAGTGTTTATGCTTTAGCATCTCGCATGAGTGTGAATGTTAACATGAAAGCATGCTTGCCATGAGGCTAACTGCTTAGTTGATTTATTGCCTGAATGCCTGTGGGTGGAGGTTGGATTGCTTGAGTTGGAACAACTCGTTGAAATCCGTGTTTTAGCCTACTTGCGAGTAGCAAATTTCAAGCTGTCTTTCAAACGAGCGGATATGCAATGCTTTGTTCCAAATTAGGCGATCTAGTCTATACTTTTGTGTTGTGCGCATCACATAGTAAGATTAGCTAATTAACCAGAATAAGAATGCATAATGTTTTCAAAACTAGATATCATGGTTAGTAGAGGCCAATCTTTGATCGGGCGAGCGGGGGTGCTCATAGCTGACCTTCTCCAATCGTACCCAAGTTCCCAAGCCGAGGCAACTTTGGTGATGACGGACATGTGGTCTTAGGCAACGAGTCAGGGTTTCCTAAATTCCCCCGTAAAAAAAATATTTAGGCAACTCTGTATCTAGCAAAGCAGTCCATGTTTGACACTTCTTTACAAAAATCTGTTTTCCAAAACGATTTGCCGAATTTGGACTCTTTGGTGATTTATCAATCTCACATTGCACATTGTGAGATCAGATTAAGAACCGTGACACAAAACGAGTCCGAACTGTGGAAGAGCATAGAGACCTGAGGGCGCGTCCACAATTTTTGGCGACTCCGCTGGGGATTTAGAGAACTTGACTCGAACTCATGATATCTTGTTTTGATTACACTTATGTGTTTCTTTGCATTGTATTTGCATTGGTGCGCCTAGGACACAGTGTTTGCCGTCTGCTATTCCTAAACGGTTTGCCGGAGGCTCGCTTTGAGAAGCGTGCCATAAGGCTGACCAGTTATGGACTCTGCCACGATGGGAACACAAACCCCGATTTTTACCGAGGCACCCTTTTTGACCATTCGACCTAGTGCATATCGGAATCCATAGTGACTATTCCAAACTAGGACAGGTTGCTTACCCGATTATAAGTTGTTTGAAACCGCTGTGTGCGGAGTGAAACCCTAGCTCCTGACAATATAGGACATGGAAACCTTACCCCTCCATAGGGGTGTTTTCGCTCTCACTTGTTTGCTATGTGCTTTTAGAGGGCGTCTCTACAGGAATGCATGTATCAGTTTGCAAGTTCGGGCATCAGGCCTGCGGGCATCAGCATTAGTGTTTTGGGAATCTGTTTTACCTGAGGGTATCAGTTTACAGGCAAAACTTGTGGCAGAATTCTGTAGGGGGGCACAGTCATTCAGCTTTGCTCATTTTGGTTTTGGTGAAATCAGGCTAAGGTGCTGCCTGTTTTCTCTTTTGCAAGGTAGCCTTGGAACCATAGCTTCAGAAGGCTTCGATATCCCCCAGGTTCATTGGACTCGATCAGTGAACTTGGGGGATAGTATGAATATGTGATCAAGGGATGAACCACCTGCGAGCGGCACTCAGTTTACTCCAAATGTGGCGTATGGCACACACTGTTTTGAGCATTTGTGAATGCTGGTTTTTTTTTTTTTTTGGTACTTTCTGACTTGGGTATAGAGTTGGTCTTGTTGTGTTGTATTGAGTCAGTCTTTTTGTACAGAGTCAGTCTTTTCTTACTGAGTCAGTTAGGGTCATCTTGTTGTCCGAGTCGATCTGTTTTGTTGGAGTTGGGTGATTTCGGGGGTGTTACCTCGGACATCACTTGTTTGTTTTGTGTTTGTCTTTTCGCTTTCTTTTAAGTTTATTTCTGCCGGGGAGCTAGTTACACCAGGAGATCTAATCGAAATAGCTGTGGCTGTCATGTTTTTGTGCATATTGCTATTTTGAGCCTGTTGTGCCAGCAAGTTTAGAATGGAACGGCAGTGCATTTCACCTGCTCTTTTGTGCCTTTAAGTCATTGTATTGACCTAAGTTTTTCAAAACTTTTCGAACAATGTGTTGAAAACAAAGAGGAAGGAATTCTTCAGGATTTGCAAAAATTTGATCAAGTGAGAGAAAGAGAGGCATGCTAAGCCCTTAATGAATGAGATCATGCTTGTTAGTGTGAGTACTGGGAAGGATCCTGGCTTGATCCAGATTGGTTCCGCACTAGCGATGAGAAGGCCTAGGGAACACCTCGAACACCTCGGGAGGGACCAACGTAATTTTTAAATACTTATAGAACTAGCATGGGACTTCCGGTTTGAAAACTAAGTTGAGAAATGCACTTTTTCACACTTAAGCTTGAAAATAGGCCATCGGGGGCCAAAATAAATCGTAATGATCATGAGAAGGCACGGGTAACACCTCAAACACCTCAGGAGGGACCAATGTAGGTTTTGGAAACTTATGGAACTAGCACGGGACTCTAGGTTTGAAAACTAAGTGAAAAAAGGAACTTTTCTAACACTTAAGCTTGAAAATAGGCCATCGGGAGACAAAATCGTGTAACAGTCACCAGAAGGTCCAAGGAACAAATCAAACACATCAGGCGAGACCAATGTATGTTGTGAAAACTTATGTTATGAAAACTTATGTAAATTAAAAAATTTACTTTTTTCACACTTAAGGTTGAAAATAAGTCATTGGGGGCCAAAATCGTATAACTGTCACGAGAAGACCAAGGGAATACCTTAAACACCTCAAGAGGGACCAATGTAAGTTGTAAAAACTTACGGAACTACCACGGGACTCCCGGTCTGAAAACTAAGTCCAAAAAGGCACTTTTCTCACACTTAAGCTTGAAAATAGGCTATCTGGGGCCAAAATCGTGTAACAGTCACGAGAAGGCCCTAGGAACACATCAAACATCTCTGGAGGGACCAATGTAATTTGTTGAAACTTATGGAACTAGCACGGGACTTCGGGTTTGAAAACTATGTTGAAAAAGGCACTTTGTTCACACTTAAACTTGAAAATAGGCTATCGGGGGCCAAAATCGTGTAACAGTCCCGAGAAGGCCCGAGGAACACCTGAAACACCTCGGGAGAGACCAATGTAAGTTGTGGAAACTTACGGAAATAGCATGGGACTCCCGATTTGAAAACTAAGTCAAAAAATGCACTTTTCGAACACTTAAGCCTAAAAATAGGCCATTGGGGGCCAAAATAGTGTAACAGTCACGAGAAGCCCCGGGGAACACCTCCAACACCTCAGGAGGGACCAATATAAGTTGTGGAAAGTTACGGAACTAGCATGGGACTCCTGGTTTGAAAACTATGTAAAGAAATGCACTTTTCTAACACTTAAGCTTGAAAATAGGCCATTAGCGACCAAAATCGTGGAACAGTCACTGGAAGTCCTGGGGAACACCTTATACATCTCAGGAGGGACCAATGTAAGTTGTGGAAACTTACGGAACTATCACGGGACTCCCGGTTTGAAAACTCTGTGAGAAAAAATACTTTTCTAACATTTAAGCTTGAAAATAAGACATCGGGAGCAAAAATCGTGTAATAGTGACGAGAAGGCTTGAGGAACACCTCCAACACCTCAGGAGGGACCAACGTAAGTTTTGAATACTTACAGAAATAGCATGGGACTTCCGGTTTGAAGCTAAGTCGAAAAAGGCACTTATTGCACACTTAAGCTTGAAAATAGGCCATCGGGGGCCAAAATCGTGTAACAGTCACGAGAAGGCCCGGCTAACACCTCAAACACCTCGGGAGGGACCAATGTAAGTTTTGGAAACTTATGGAACTAGCACGGGACTCCCGTTTTGAAAACGAAGTTGAAAAATGCACTTTTCTCACACTTAAGCTTTAAAATAGGCTATTGGGGGCCAAAATCGTATAACAGTTACTAGAAGGTCTGGGGAAGACCTCAAACACCTCAGGAGGGACCAATGTAAGTTGTGGAAACTTATGAAACAAGCACAGGACTCTCGATTTGAAAACTAAGTCAGAAAATGAGCTTCTCTCACACTTTAGCTTGAAAATAGGCCATCGGGGAAAAAATCGTGTAACAATCACGAGACGGCCCAAGAAACACATCAAACACCTCGGGCGGGACCAATGTATGTTGTGAAAACTTACGGAACTAGCACGAGACACCCGGTTCTAAAACTAAGTTAAAAAATGCACTTTTTTCACACTTAAGGTTGAAAATAGCTCATCGGGGGCCAAAATTGTGTAAATGTCACGAGAAGGCCCAGGGAACACCTCAAACACCTCAGGAGGGACAAATGTAAGTTGTAAAAACTTACTGAACTACGACGGAACTCCTGGTCTGAAAACTAAGTCCAAAAAGACACTTTTCTCACACCTCAAGATAGACCATTGTAAGTTGTGGAAACTTACGGAACTAGCACGAGACTCTTGATTTGAAAACTAAGTCAAAAAATGCACTTTTTTCACATTTAAGGTTGAAAATAGTCCATCGGGTGCCAAAATCGTGTAACAGTCACGAGAAGGCCCGGGAACACCTCAAACACCTCGGGAGAGACCAATGTAGGTTGTGGAAACATACGGAATTGGCACAGGACTCCCGGTTTGAAAACAAAGTCCAAAAATGCATTTTTCTCACACTTAAGCATGAAAATAGGCTATCGGGGGCCAAAATCCTGTAAGAGTCATGAGAAGGCCCCAGGAACACATCAAACATTTCTGGAGGGACCAATGTAAGTTCTTGAAACTTACAGAACTAGCACGACACTTCCGGTTTGAAAACTATGTCGAAAAAGGCACTTTGTTCACACTTAAGCTTGAAAGCTGGCCATCGGGGACCAAAATCGTAATGATCACGAGAAGGCCCAAGGAACACAAACACCTCGGGCGAGACCAATGTAAGTTGTTGAAACTTACGGAACTAGCAGGAATCGATTGAAAACTAAGTCGAAAAAGGCACTTTTTTCACACTTAAGCTTGAAAATAGGCCATCGGGGGGCCAAAATCGTGTAATAGTCACGAGAAAGCCTCGGGAAGTAATCAAACACCTCAGGAGGGACCAATATAAGTTGTGGAAACATGAGGAACTAGCACGGGACTCCCGGTATGAAAACGAAGTCAAAAAATGCACTTTTATCACACTTGAGATTGAAAATAGGCCATCGGCGGCCCAAAATTGTGTAACAGTCATGAGAAGGCCCAGGGAACAACTCAAACACCTCAAGAGGGACCAATGTAAGTTGTGGAAGATTACAAAACTAGCACGGGACTCCTGGATTGAAAACTAAGTCGAAAAAGGTACTATTTTCACACTAAAGCTTGAAAATAGGCCAATTGGGGCCAAAATCGTGTAACAGTCATGAGAAGGCCCGGGGAAACCCTCAAACACCTTGGGAGGGACCAATGCAAGTTATGGAAACTTACGGAATGGGCACAGGACTGCCTGTTTGAAAACTAAGTCAAAAAATGCACTTTTTTCACACTTTAGCTAGAAAATAGGCCATCGGGAGCCAAAATCGTGTAACAGTCATGAGAAGTCCTGGGGAACAACTGAAACACCTTGGAAGGGACCAATGTATATTGTGGAAACTTACGGAAATAGCACAAGACTGCCGGATTGAAAATTAAGTCCAAAAAGGCACTTTTCTCACACTTAAGCTTGAAAATAGGCCATCTGGGAGCCAAAATCATGTATCAGTCACGAGAAAGCCCCAGTAACACATCAAACACCTCAGGAGGGACCAATGTAAGTTTTGGAAACTTACAGAACTTGCATGGGACTCCTTGTTTAAAAACTAAGTCAAAAAATGCACTTTTATCACACTTAAGATTGAAAATAGGCCATAGGGGGCCAAACTATTGTAACAGTCACGAGAAGGCCCGGGGAACACTTCAAAGACCTCGGGAGGGAGCAATGTAAGTTGTGTAAACTTACGGAACTAGCACGGGACTTCCGGTTTTAAAACTAAGTTGAAAAAGGCACTTTTTTCAGACTTAAGCTTGAAATAGGCCATCGGGGGCAAAAATCGTGTAACAGTCACGAGAAAACCCAGGGAACACCTCAAACACCTCGGGAGGGACCAATGTAAGTTGTGGAAACTTACGGAACTAGCATGAGACTCCCGGTTTGAAAACTAAGTCTAAAAATGAACTTTTCTTACACTTAAGCTTGAAAATAAGCCATCGGGGGCCAAAATCGTGTAACAGTCACGAGAAGGCCCCGGGAACACATCAAACACCTCGGTAGGGACCAATGTAAATTTTCTAAATTTATGAAACTAGCATTGGACTTCCGGTTTTGAAAACTAAGTTGAAAAATGTACTTTTTTCACAGTTATTCTTGAAAATTGTCCATTAGGGGAAAAATCGTGTAACAGTCACGAGAAGGTCTAAGGAATGCCTGAAACACCTTGGGAGTGACCAATGTAGGTTTTGGAAACTTGCGGAACTAGCATGGGACTCCCCGTTTGAAATCTATGTCAAAAAATGCACTTTTTTCAAACTTAAGCTTGAAACAATTATTGACCAAAGCTAATTAGTTCGTAGGACAAAATAGAAAAGGATGGAGAAGGCTCGAGAAAGTTTTGGAGAAACATTCTTCTTGACAGGTAGATGAGAACTTAGAGAAAAGAAGAAAGTCAAAGGGATTTCAAATTCTTCCTTGTGGACTTGGGAATTGAACACGCAGGTGATTTGGAAATCCTTAAACGAGGTTCTTAACTTAAACTAATATCATTAAACTAAAGTTACTTAGAAAATTCTTTTTCTTAAAGGCTAAGTAAGGTTAGTTCCAGTTAAACTTGGCAACTTAAGCTAGTGAAACAATTAGTGGCCTAAGCTAATTAGTTCGTATAACAAAACAGAGAAAGATGGAGAAGGACAGAGAAGCTTAGAGGGAAACAATGAGACTAAAGTGAGTTAGATTGTCAATGGTACTTCTTGGAAGTGGCCTACCCCTAATTCTTGGGAGATTCAGGAGTTAATTTCTTCCACTCCTAGCAGCTGTAGACCTAATCCTACTAGAAGTGATCAAACCATTTGGAAGCTTACTTCTAATGGTGAGTTCACTATCCATTCTGCCTAGGACCTTTGGAGGAAAAAGTTTGATAAAGTGTCTTGGCATAAATTTGTTTGGGGAGCTAATAGGATCCCTAAAGTCAGTTTTATTGTCTGGATTGCCCTTCATGAAAGACTGACTATTGGTGATAGGCTGCATAAATTTGGTATGACAGCTAACTCCGATTGTCCTTTCTGCCTGTCTACTATGGAAAGCCACTCCCATCTCTTCTTTAGTTGTGTTTTTTCTACTGGAGTTTGGCATGCTATTCAAACCAAATGTAATGTGAACTGGCCTATCATTCATTGGTTAGATATTGTGCTCTTTGCAACTAGAGACTAAGGGCAACTCTTTACGATCCAATATTCTTGCACTGTCCTTTCAGTGCTCTCTATACCACATATGGATTGAAAGAAACAATAGAATTTTTAACAAAGAATTTAAATCTGAGGAGGTTGTTATTAAATCCATTGTTCAAATGGTGAGATGTAGAATGTTGGCTACTAACAATCTTCCTAGCTCAACAGGTGACAATTGGTTTCTAACTCAATGGAATTTGCCTGGATCTATTTTGAAGCCCCATGGTTGCTGTCATGGAAGGGCTACTGAGTGATGTGAGTTCACTACATGAGGGTTGAGTGTGGGTGAGCAAAAGTGTGTTTTATTAATAGTTTGTTGAATCTGTGCAGTTCTTTGTTGGAAGATTCTTTTTGCTCAACATGAGGGTTAAGAAATGTGAGGAATTCAAAGTTGTTTACATACTGTTAGTGGGTTGAGTGATTGGTAGCCCTTTTAAAATTTTCACTAATGTTGTTATATATAGTAATTTTTTACATGCAGGCTAAGGAAGCTAAAATTGAGTGTTGTGAGTTCCTAAAATGTGGGTTGAGTGATAAGAGTACATATAATGTGGGTTGTTCCTTCTTATTCTTGCTGTTGTGAGGTTTCCTTATTACTGTTTACACTCACTTGAGGCCCTCTTTGCAGGTTCTACTAAAGTCTGACCAGTTGGTATCCATTTATGGTGAAGGTTTTCAACTGTTTAACTTCATGACAGGTGGTGCAGAAATCAATGTTTATGTATGGCTTTTGTTTGTGAGTTAGTTTGAAGAGCACTGGTGTAATGGTATGGCGGTATGCTGTGCCTTCTTGCTGGCCTACACTGGGGTCCTTGATCATAAAAGGTCTTGTCGCTGTGAGCCTTGGTTTTGTGTGAATGGTTGCTGTGATCAGATGATGGTAGTGCTTACTGCTGTCAATTTGGGAGACGGTAACAGTCTGTGAGAGCTGCTTTAGGTTTGGAAGTTAAATTTGCCATTGAATTCTACTTGGAGAAGTTTCTTTTGGCCTACCCGTGCGGGCTGTGCACGGGACAAACAGTTGTGTGAGTGTCTATTGTTTCAATAGCCGTTATTTCTGGTTTATGTTCATGGTCAGCATATTTTAGTATGGGGTCTACGAACATATTTGCAGTTTTATTCCTGTTTTAATTTTGTTTCTTGTTCTTTCCATTTTGTTTGTTCTCCGATTTGGCTTATTTTGTTCATGGTGCTTCTCTGTATAGTTTGGTTAGGGCTTGGGGTATGCCCCTTGTAGCTGTGTAATTTTTTTGTCTTTATTTTATGTCTTATTCACCCAAAAAAAAAAAAAAAAAAAAAACTTAGAGGGAAACGTTCTTCTTGAGATGTTGAAGAGAAAGTTAGAGAAAAGAAAGAGAAATAGGAAGAAAATCAAAGAGAATTCAAATTCATTCACTGGGACTTGAGAATTAAACACGTAGGAGATTTAGAAAACCTTAAATAGGGTGCTTAAGTTAAACTAATATAATTCAGCTATAAAATTCTCTTTCTTAGAGGCTAAGCATGGTTAGTTTGAGATAAACCTGACCACTTAAGCTAATGAAACAATTAGTGGCCAAAGTTGATTGTTTCGTAGGACGAAATAGACATGGATGGAGAAAGCTGGAGAAAGTTGGGGAGAAACATTCTTCTTGACAGGTAGGTGAGAAGTTTGGGAACAGAAAGAGAAGGATGGAGAAGGACGGAGAAAGTTAGAGACAAATGTTCTTCTTGAGAGGTAATCGAGAAAGAGAAAAGAAAGTGAAATGGGAAGAAAACCAAAGAAAATTCAAATTATTTCTTTTGGACTTGAGAATTGAACACGTAGGTGATTTAGAAAACGTTAAATGAGGTGCTTAAGTTAAACTAATATCATTAAGCTACAATTACTCAAAGAATTCTCTTTCTTGGAGGCTAAGGAAGGTTAGTTTGAGTCAAACTTGGCTACTTAAGCTGGTGAAATAATTAGTGGTATAACCTAATTAGTTCCTAGAACAAAATAGAGAATGATGGAGAAGGACGGAGAAAGTTAGATAGAATCGTTCTTCTTGAGAGCTAGAAGAGAAACTTAGTGAAAATAAAGAGAAATAGGAAGAAAATCAAGGGGCATTCAAATTCATCGTTTTATACTTGCGAATTGAACACTTAGGTGATTTTAAAAACCTTAAATGAGGTGCCTAAGTTAAACTAATATCGTTATGTGACAATTCCTCATAAAATTGTCTTTCTTAGAGGCTAAGCAAGGTTAGTTTGAGTTAAACTTGGCCACTTAAGCTAATGAAACAATTAGTGGCCTAAGCTAGTTAGTTCGTAAAACAAAACAGAGAAAGATGGAAAAGGACGGAGAAACTTAGAGAGAAACGTTCTTCGTGAGATGTAGAAGAGAAAGTCATAAAAAAGAAAGAGAAATAGGAAGAAAATCAACGAGAATTCAAATTCATCCATTTGGACTTGAGAATTGAACACGTAGGAAATTAGAAAACCTTAAATAGGGTGCTTAAGTTAAACTAATATAGTTCAGTTATAAAATTCTCTTTCTTAGAGGCTAAGCATGGTTAGTTTGAGATAAATCTGGCCACTTAAGCTAATGAAACAATTAGTGGCCAAAGCTGATTATTTCGTAGGACAAAATAGACAAGGATGGAGAAAGCTGGAGAAAGTTAGGGAGAAACATTATTCTTGACAGGTAGGTGAGAAGTTTGGGAAAAGAAAGAGAAATAGGAAGAAAATCAATGGGATTTCTAATTCTTCCTTTTAGACTTCAAAATTAAACACTTAGGTGATTTAGAAATCCTTAAATGAGGTTATTAAGTTAAACTAATATCGTTAAGTTACAATTTCTGAGAAAATTGTCTTTCTTAATGACTAAGTAAGGTTAATTTGACTTAAACTTGGCCACTTAAGTCCTAAAACAAAATACAGAAAGATGCAAAAGGACGAAGATAATTAGGGAGAAACATTCTTCTTGAGAGCTAGAAAAGAAAGTGAGAGAAAAGAAATAGAAATAGGAAGAAAATCAAAGGGAATTCAAGTTCATCATTTTGGAACTGAGAATTGAACACTTAGGTGATTTTGAATACCATAAATGAGGTGCCTAAGTTAAACTAATATCGTTAAGCTACAATGACTCAAAAATTCTATTTCTTGGAGGCTAAGCAAGGTTTGTTTGACTTAAACTTGGCCACTTAAGCTAATGAAACAATTAGTGGCCTAAGCTCATAAACTGCTAGAACAAAATTGAGAAAGATGCAGAAGAACGGAGAAAGTTAGACAAAAATGTTCTTCCTAAGAGGTAGAAGAGAAAGTTAGAGAAAAGAAAGAGAAATAGATAGAAAATTAAAGAGAATTCAAATTCATCCTTTCGGACTTTAGAATTGAACACGTAAGTGATTTACAAAACCTTAAATGAGGTGCTTAAGTTAAACTAATATCTTTAAGATACAATTACTCAAAAAATTCTCTTTCTTAAAGGCTAAGCGTGGTTAGTTTGAGTTAAACTTGGCCACTTAAGCTAATGAAACAATTAGTGGCCAAAGCTAATTAGTTCGTAGGAGAAAATAGAGAAGGATGGAGAAAGCCGAAGAAAGTTGGGGAGAAACATTCTTCTTGACAGGTGGATGAGAAGTTAGAGAAAAGAAAGAAAAATAGGAAGAAAATCAAAGCGATTTAAAATTCTTCATTTTAGACTTGAGAATTGAACACTTAGGCTATTTAGAAATCCTTAAATGAGGTTCTTAAGTTAAACTAATATCGTTAAGCTACAATTTCAGAGAAAATTGTCCTTCTTAAAGCCTAAGTAAGGTTAATTTGACTTGAACTTGGCCACTTAAGTTGATGAAACAATTAGTGGCCTAAGCTAATTAGTTCCTAAAACAAAATAGAGAAAGATGCACAAGGACGAAGCTAGCTTGGGAGAAACATTCTTTTTGAGAGCTAGAAAAGAAAGTTCGAGAAAAGAAATAGAAATAGGAAGAAAATCAAAGGGAATTGAAATTCATCATTTTGGTATTGAGAATTGAAGACTTAGGTGATTTCGAAAACCTTAAATGAGGTGCCTAAGTTAAACTGATATTGTTATTTTACAATTACTCAAAAAATTCTGTTTCTTAGAGGCTAAGCAAGGTTAGTTTGAGTTAACTTGTCCCCTTCAGCTAATGAAACAATTAGTGGTCTAAGCTAATTCGTTTGTAGAACAAAATAGAGAAGGATGGAGAAGGACGGAGAAAGTTAGAGACAAACGTTCTTCTTGAGAAACGGTAGAGAAAGTTAGAGAAAAGAAAGAGAAATAGAAAGAAAATAAAAGAGAATTGAAATTCATCCTTTTCGATTTGAGAATTGAACATGTAGGAGATTTAGAAAACCTTAAATGAGGTGTTTAAGTTAAACTAATATCATTAAGCTTCAATTACACATAAAATTCTCTTTCTTAGAGGCTAAGCATGGTTAGTTTAAGTTAAACCGGGCCACTTAAGCTAATGAAAGAATTATTGGCCCAAGCTAATTAGTTCGTAGGAAAAAATAAAGAAGGATGGAGAAGGCTGGAGAAAGTTTTGGAGAAACATTCTTCTTGATAGGTAGATGAGAAGTTGGAGAAAAGAAAGAGAAATAAGAAGAAAATCAAAGGGATTTCAAATTCTTCCTTGCGGACTTGAGAATTGAACACGTAGGTGAGTTGGAAATCCTTAAATAAGGTTCTTAACTTAAACTAATATCGTTAAACTAAAATTACTTAGAAATTCTTTTTCCTACAGGCTAAGCAAGGTTAGTTTCAATTAAACTTGGCTACTTAAGCTAATGAAACAACAAGTGGCCTAAGCTAATTAGTTCGTAGAACAAAACAGAGAAAGATGGAGAAAAACAGAGAAAGAAAAATAGGAAGAAAATCAAAGCGATTTAAAATTCTTCATTTTAGACTTGAGAATTGAACACTTTAGCGATTTAGGAATCCTTAAATGAGGTTCTTAAGTTAAACTAATATCGTTAAGCTACAATTTTAGAGAAAATTGTCCTTCTTAAAGCCTAAGTAAGGTTAATTTGACTTGAACTTGGCCATTTAAGCTGATGAAACAATTAGTGGCCTACGCTAATTAGTTCCTAAAACAAAATAGAGAAAGATGCACAAGGACGAAGCTAGTTAGGGAGAAACATTCTTTTTGAGAGCTAGAAAAGAAAGTTAGAGAAAAGAAATAGAAATAGGAAGAAAATCAAAAGGAATTGAAATTCATCATTTTGGTATTGAGAATTGAAGACTTAGGTGATTTCGAAAACCTTAAATGAGGTGCCTAAGTTAAATTGATATCGTTATTTTACAATTACTCAAAAATTCTGTTTCTTAGAGGCTAAGCAAGGTTAGTTTGAGTTAACTTGTCCCTTAAGCTAATGAAACAATTAGTGGTCTAAGCTAATTTGTTCATAGAACAAAATAGAGAAGGATGGAGAAGGACGGAGAAAGTTAGAGACAAATGTTCTTCTTGAGAAGCGGTAGAAAGTTAGAGAAAAGAAAGAGAAATAGGAAGCAAAAAAACGAGAATTGAAATTTATCCTTTTCGATTTGAAAATTGAACACGTAGGAGATTTACAAAACCTTAAATGAGGTGTTTAAGTTAAACTAATATCATTAAGTTACAATTACACATAAAATTCTCTTTCTTAGAGGCTAAGCATGGTTAGTTTGAGTTAAACCGGGCCACTTAAGCGAATGAAAGAATTATTGGCCCAAGCTAATTAGTGCGTAGGAAAAAATAGAGAAGGATGGAGAAAGTTTTGGAGAAACACTCTTCCTGACAGGTAGATGAGAAGTTGGAGAAAAGAAAGAGAAATAAGAAGAAAATCAAAAGGATTTCAAATTCTTCCTTGTGGACTTGAGAATTGAACACGTAGGTGATTTGGAAATCCTTAAATGAGGTTCTTAACTTAAACTAATATCGTTAAACTAAAATTACTTAGAAAATTCTTTTTCCTACAAGCTAAGCAAGGTTAGTTTTAGTTAAACCTGGCCACTTAAGCTAATGAAACAATTAGTGGCCTAAGCTAATTAAATCGTAGAACAAAATAGAGAAAGATGGAGAAGAACGAAGAAAGAAAAATAGGAAGAAAATCAAAGCGATATAAAATTCTTCATTTTAGACTTGAGAATTGAACACTTAGGCGATTTAGGAATCCTTAAATGAGGTTCTTAAGTTAAACTAATATCGTTAAGCTACAATTTCAGAGAAAATTGTCCTTCTTAAAGCCTAAGTAAGGTTAATTTGACTTGAACTTGGCCACTTAAGCTGATGAAACAATTAGTGGCCTAAGCTAATTAGTTCCTAAAACAAAATAGAGAAAGATGCACAAGGGCGAAGCTAGTTAGGGAGAAACATTCTTTTTGAGAGCTAGAAAAGAAAGTAAGAGAAAAGAAATAGAAATAGGAAGAAAATCAAAAGGAATTGAAATTCATCATTTTGGTATTGAGAATTGAAGACTTAGGTGATTTCGAAAACCTTAAATGAGGTGCCTAAGTTAAACTAATATCGTTAAGCTACAATTACTAAAAAAATTCTCTTTCTTAGAGGCTTTTTTTTTTTTTTGGGTGAATAAGAAATAAATAAAACAGAAAGATTTACAAGAGTACAAGGGGCATATCCCAGGCCCTAACAACAAAACAAAAGCCAAAACCTCGATAACAAAACACCGAGGTCCAGCACCAACACAAGATAAAACTAAAGACTATACAAACTCATAAAAAAAAAAAAAAAAAACTACAATCGACTCTCGAGAAAACAAAAGGAGGTTACAAGCCATAGGATTGTACAAAAGCCATGTCCTGTAATGGATAGGGTCCTTGTACAGTATAATAACCAGCAGCCAACTTTGACAGCACAAGCCGATTGTACCCAGCAGCATTGGATGTACCATCATTTCAAGCTTCATGGAAAACCAATTTAGCAGCACCATTAAGATCCTCATGAAACCATCATCATCAAGATCCTTCATACACAACCCGTAGGAATAGGCTTCTGTACCATTAATATTAAAAAATAACAACCCAAAGCAGACCTTATGAGAATAGCAAAACAGTCCCATCATATCATCTTTGCTCGAATACCTATAGATCAACGCAAATAAAAACTCAACAAACCTCCTACACAGCCCGTAGGGGTAGGCGAAATTAACAAACAAAACTATGTACAGACAGTAATTAAGACAACTAATTATCACTCTCATGTAGCACAACAAGGCACTTGAAGCAGCCATCACCACGGTACACATACACACTTCTAACTGCCTCCTGGGCCTGCGCAACAAACAGCCACCACTCCTCCACTCCATAAGTACGTATACTTGTTCAAAAAGTAGTGGACTCGAAATTCCGAAACAGTATAAGTAGTCATATAGAAGTAAAAACAAAAAACACTCTATTTAGGACCTCCTTTCACTCGACCCAAAACACAAGAGCTTTCTCCACTCCATATAGTAACTCACATCACTAGGCCCACAGTTCACATGCTCTCTCAGAAATTCCAGAGAAACTGTGTATATGATTGCTTCCATAACCTGCACAAAACATATATAATATATAATAATGGTTAGATAAAAATATATGTACTGCCTCTTCTCACTCAACCCACAGTGACTATATCGATTGTTCTTGCTCACATCACTCAACCCTCCATTTGGCCTCTCCATTCTTGTTAGTGATCTGGGATCCATCATAAGCTGATAGGATTAGAGAACACTATCACGAACCCATCTGCAAAATAACATCATCATTAAATAATCCCTCATTATCAGCTCACTTTCACTCGACCCTCAATATAGGTGAACTCACACAACTCAAACTCCTTCCAACTGCATTAGCATAAGTCTGCAACATGATTTTAGGAGGCAAATTCCATTACACCAAATTCCATTGGTGATTTTTGGTGTTAGAGCCGGATTTCGGTCTAGACAATTTGGTCCCTTAAGAAATTTAAATTCGAGGAGTTGACGTCCCAAAATTGCGAAACGGCGTCGGTTTGGTACCAAACTCGGCACACACGACCGCCTAGGCATGAGAGACTTGCGGGAGAAGGCGGGGCTGGAATCGGGTTCCCGGTTTGGGAGTTAGAGCCGGATTTCGGTCTAGACAAACTAGTTCCTTAAAAAATTTGAATTCGAGGTACTGACGCCGCAAAATCGCCAAACGTCATCGGTTTGGCACGAAACTTGGCACACACGACCACCTAGGCACGAGAGACTTGTGGGAGAAGACGGGGATAGAATCGGGTTCTCGGTTAGAGCCGGATTTCGGTTTAGGCAAACTAGTTCCTTTAAGAAATTTGAATTCGAGGTGTTGACGCCTCAAATTTACCAAACAGCGTCGGTTTGGCACGAAACTTGGCACACACGACTACCTAGGCATGAGAGACTTGTGGAAGAAGACGGGAGTCAAATCGGGTTCTCAGTTTTGGAGTTATAGTTGAATTTCACTCTAGGCAAACAAGTTCCTTAAGAAACTTGAATTTGAGGTGTTGACACCCCAAAATCACCAAACGGTGTCTGTTTTGCACGTAACTTGGCACGCACGACCGGCTAGGCACGAGAAACTTGCGGGAGAAGACAAGACTCCAAGTCGGTTCCCGGTTTGGCAGTTATAGCCGGATTTCATACTAGGCAAACTAGTTACATGAGAAATTTGAATTCGAGGTGTTGATGCCCCAAAATCACAAAACGGCGTGAGTTTGGAACGAAACATGGCACACAGGACCACCTAGGCACGAGAAACTTGTGGGAGAAGACGGGACTGCAATCGGGTTCCCAGTTTGGGAGTTAGAGCCAGATTTCACTCTAGAAAAACTAGTTCGTTAAGAAACTCAAATACGAGGTGTTGACGCCCTAAAATCACCAAACGGGGTTGGATTAGCACGAAACTTGGGACACACGACCGCCTAGGCACGAGAAACTTGTGGGAGACGACGGGACTCCAATCGGGTTCCCGGTTTGGGAGTTAGAGCCGGTTTCACTCTAGGCAAACTAGTTTCTTAAGAAACTTGAATTCAAGTTGTTGACCACACAAAATCACCAACACGGGTCGGATTAGCACAAAATTTGGCACACACGACCGACTGGGCACGAGAGACTTGTGGGAGAAGACGGGGCTCGAATAGGGTTCCTGGTTTGGGAGTTAGAGCCTGATTTCGGTCTAGGCAAGAGTAGTTCCTTAAGAAATTTGAATTCGAGGTGTTGACGCCCCAAATACCAAACGTCGTTGGTTTAGCGTAAAACTTGGCACACATGACCGCCTAAACACAAGAGACTTGTGGCAGAAGACGGGGCTCCAACCGGGTTCCCGGTTTGGGAGTTAGAGCCAGGTTTCACTCTAGGCAAACTAGTTCTTTAAGAAATTTGAATTCGAGGTGTAGACATCCTAAAATCTCCAAACGGAGTTCGATTGGCACGAAACCTGGCCCACACGACCGCCTAGGCATGAGAGACTTGTGGGAGAAGACAGGGCTCGAATCGGGTTCCCGGTTTGGGAGTTAGAGCTGGATTTCGGTCTAGACAATTTAGTCCCTTAAGAAATTTGAATTCGAGGTGTTGATGCCCCGAAATCACCAAACGGCGTTGGTTTGGCACGAAACTTGGCACACACGACCGCTTAGGCACGAGAGACTTCTGGGAAAAGACGGCGCTCGAATAGGGTTTCTGGTTTGGGAGTTAGAGCCCGATTTCGGTCTAGGCAAAAGTAGTTCCTTAAGAAATTTGAATTCGAGGTATTGACGGCCCAAAATCTGAAACCTGGCACACTCGACCGCCTAGGCACGAGAGACTTGTGGGAGAAGACGGGGCTCGAATTGGGTTGCCCGGTTGGGAGTCAGAGCCGGATTTCGGTCTAGGCAAGCTAATTCCTTAAGAAATTTGAATTCGGAGTGTTGACGCCCAAAAATACCAAACGCAGTCGGTTTGGCACAAAACTTGGCACCCACGACTGCCTAGGCACTAGAAACTTGTGAGAGACGACGGGACTCCAATCGGGTTCCCGGTTTGGGAGTTACAGCCGGATTTCACTCCAGGCAAACTAGTTTCAACTTTCGTGCTAATCCAACCCCGGTTGGTGATTTTGGGGCGTCAGCACCTCGAATTCGAGTTTCTTAACGAACTAGGTTGGTTGACTAGAGTGAAATCTGGCTCTTACTCCCAAACTGGGAACCCGATTGCAGTCCCGTCTTCTCCCACAAGTTTCTCGTGCGTTGGCGGTCAAGTTTGCCAACTTTCGTGCAAAATAGACGCCGTTTGTTGATTTTGGGGCGTCAACACTTCGAATTCAAATTTCTTAAGAAACGGTGTCTGTTTTGCACGAAACTTGTCACACTTGACCGCCAACGCACGAGAAACTTGTGGGAGAAGACGGGACTGCAATCGGGTTCCCAGTTTGGGAGTAAGAGCCAGATTTCACTCTAGGCAACCAACCTAGTTCGTTAAGAAACTCGAATTCGAGGTGCTGACGTCCCAAAATCACCAAACGGGGTTGGATTAGCACGAAAGTTGGCACACACGACCACCTAGGCACGAGAGGCTTGTGGGAGAAGACAGGGCTGGAATCGGGTTCCCGGTTTGGGAGTTAGAGCTGGATTTCGGTCTAGGCAAACTAGTTTCTTAAGAAATTTGAATTCGAGTCTTGACGCCATAAAATCGCAAAGCGGCATCGGTTTGTACGAAACTTAACACACGACCGCCTAGGCACGAGAGACTTGTGGGAGAAGACGGGGATAGAATCGGGTTCCCGATTTTGGAGTTAGAGCCAGATTTCGGTTTAGGCAAACTAGTTCCTTCATGAAATTTGAATTCGAGGTGTTGACGCCCCAAATTTACCAAACAGCGTCGGTTTGGCACGAAACTTGGCACACACGACTGCCTAGGCATGAGAGACTTGTGGGAGAAGACGGGACACAAATCGGGTTTTTGGTTTTGGAGTTATAGTCGAATTTCACCCTAGGCAAAACGAGTTCCTTAAGAAACTTGAATTCGAGGTGTTGACGCCCCAAAATCACCAAACGGTGTCTGTTTTGCACGTAACTTGGCACGCACGACCGGCTAGGCACGAGAAACTTGCGGGAGAAGACATGACTCCAAGTCGGTTCCCGGTTTGGCAGTTAAAGCCGGATTTCACACTAGGCAAACTAGTTACTTGAGAAATTTGAATTCGAGATGTTGATGCCCCAAAATCACAAAATAGCGTGAGTTTGGAATGAAACATGGCACACAGGACCGCCTAGGCACGAGAGACTTGTGGGAGAAGACGGGGCTCGAATCGGGTTCCCGGTTTGGGAGTTAGGGCCGAATTTCGGTCTAGACAATTTGGTCCCTTAAGAAATTTGAATTCGAGGTGTTGACGCCCCAAAATCACCAAACGGCGTTGGTTTGGCACGAAACTTGGCACACACGACCGCCTAGGCACGAGAGACTTCTGGGAGAAGACGGGGCTCGAATAGGGTTCCTGGTTTGGGAGTTAGAGCCGGATTTCGGTCTAGGCAAAAGTAGTTCCTTAAGAAATTTGAATTCGAGGTATTGACGGCCCAAAATCGCCAAACGGTGTCGGTTTGGCATGAAACTTGGCACACACGACCGCGTAGGCACGAGAGACTTGTCGGAGAAGACGGGGCTCGAATCAGGTTGCCCGGTTGGGAGTCAGAGCCGGATTTCGGTCTAGGAAAACTAGTTACTTAAGAAATTTGAATTCGACGTGTTGACGCTCCAAAATACCAATCACAGTCAGTTTGGCGCAAAACTTGGCACCCACGATTGCCTAGGCATGAGAAACTTGTGGGAGAAGACGGGACTCCAATCGGGTTCCCGGTTTGGGAGTTACAGCCGGATTTCACTCCAGGAAAACTAGTTTCAACTTTCGTGCTAATCAAACCCCGTTTGGGGATTTTGGGAAGTCAGCACCTCGAATTCGAGTTTCTTAACGAACTAGGTTGGTTGACTAGAGTGAAATTTGGCTCTTACTCCCAAACTGGGAACCCGATTGCAGTCCCGTCTTCTCCCACAAGTTTCTCGTGCGTTGGCAGTGTGCCAAGTTTCGTGCAAAACAGATGCCGTTTGTTGATTTTGGGGCGTCAACACTTCGAATTCAAATTTCTTAAGGGGCCAAATTGTCTAGACCGAAATTCGGCCCTAAGAAACGGAGTCTGTTTTGCAAACTAGTTCCGGATTAGAGCCGGATTTCGGTTTAGGCAAACTAGTTCCTTCAAGAAATTTGAATTCGAGGTGTTGACGCCCCAAATTTACCAAACAGCGTCGGTTTGGCACGAAACTTGGCACACACGACTGCCTAGGCATGAGAGAGTTGTGGGAGAAGACGGGACTCAAATCGGGTTCTCAGTTTTGGAGTTATAGTCGGATTTCACTCTAGGCAAACAAGTTCCTTAAAAAACTTGGATTCGAGGTGTTGACGCCCCAAAATCACCAAACGGTATCTGTTTTGCATGTAACTTGGCTCGCACGACCGGGTAGACACGAGAAACTTGTGGGAGAATACGGGACTGCAATCGGGTTCCCAGTTTCTCGGTTTGGGAGTTAGAGCCGGATTTCGGTCTAGGCAAACTAGTTCCTTAAGAAATTTGAATTCGAAGTGTTGACGGCCCAAAATCACCAAACGGCGTCGGTTTGGCACGAAACTTGGCACCCACGACTGCCTAGGCACAAGAAACTTGTGGGAGAAGACGGGACTCCAATCGGGTTCCCGGTTTGGGTGTTAGAGCCGGATTTTGGTCTAGACAATTTGGTCTCTTAATAAATTTAAATTCAAGGTGTTGACGTCCCAAAATCGCGAAACGGCGTCGGTTTGGAACCAAACTTGGCACACACGACCGCCTAGGCACGAGAGGCTTGTGGGAGAAGACAGGGCTGGAATCGGGTTCCCGGTTTGGGACTTAGAGCCGGATTTCGGTATAGGCAAACTAGTTCCTTAAGAAATTTGAATTCGAGGTACTAACGCCGCAAAATCGCCAAACGGCATCAGTTTGGCACGAAACTTGGCACACACGACCGCCTAGGCACGAGAGACTTGTGGGAGAAGACGGGGATAGAATCGGGTTCCCAGTTTGGGAGTTAGATCCGGATTTCGGTTTAGGCAAACTAGTTCCTTCAAGAAATTTGAATTCGAGGTGTTGACGCCCCAAATTTACCAAACAGCGTCGGTTTGGCACGAAACTTGGCACACACGACTGCCTAGGCATGAGAGACTTATGGGAGAAGACGGGACACAAATCGGGTTTTTGGTTTTGGAGTTATAGTCGAATTTCATTCTAGGCAAAACGAGTTCCTTAAGAAACTTGAATTCGAGGTGTTGACGCCCCAAAATCACCAAACGGTGTCTGTTTTGCACGTAACTTGGCACGCACGACCGGCTAGGCACGAGATACTTGCGGGAGAAGACAGGACTCCAAGTCGGTTCCCGGTTTTGTAGTTAGAGCCGGATTTCACACAAGGCAAATTAGTTACTTGAGAAATTTGAATTCGAGGTGTTGATACCCCAAAATCACAAAACGGCGTGAGTTTGGAGCGAAACATGGCACACAGGTATAGGCAAACTAATTCCTTAAGAAATTTGAATTCGAGGTACTGATGCCGCAAAATCGCCAAACAGCGTCGGTTTGGCACAAAACTTGGCGCACACGACCGCCTAGGCACAAGAGACTTGTGGGAGCAGACAGGGATCGAATCGGGTTCCCGGTTTGGGAGTTAGAGCCGGATTTCGGTCTAGGCAAACTAGTTCCTTAAGAAATTTGAATTCGAGGTGTTGACGACCCAAAATCACCAAACGGCGTCGGCTTGGCACGAAACCTGGCACCCACAATTGCCTAGGCACAAGAAACTTGTGGGAGAAGACGGGACTCCAATCGGGTTCCCGGTTTGGGTGCTAGAGCCGGATTTCGATCTAGACAATTTTGTCTCTTAAGAAATTTAAATTCGAGGTGTTGACGTCCCAAAATCGCGAAACAGCGTCGGTTTGGCACCAAACTTGGCACAAATGACCGCCTAGGCACGAGAACCTTGTGGGAGAAGACGGGACTGCAATCGGGTTCCCAGTTTGGGAGTTAGAGCTAGATTTCACTCTAGAGAAACTAGTTCGTTAAGAAACTCAAATACGAGGTGTTGACGCCCTATAAATCACCAAACGGGATTGGATTAGCACGAACCTTGGCACACACGACCGCCTGGGCACGAGAAACTTGTGGGAGATGACGGGACTCCAATCGGGTTCTCGGTTTGGGAGTTAGAGCCGGTTTCACTCTAGGCGAAGTAGTTTCTTAAGAAACTTGAATCCGAGTTGTTGACCCCACAAAATAACCAAACCGGGTCGGATTAGCACAAAATTTGGCACACACAACCGAGAGCACAGAGACCTGTGAGAGAAGACGGGGCTCGAATAGGGATCCTGGTTTGGGAGTTAGAGCCTGATTTCGGTCTAGGCCAGAGTAGTTCCTTAATAAATTTGAATTCGAGGTGTTGACGTCCCAAAATACCAAACGTCGTCGGTTTAGCGTAAAACTTGGCACACATGACCGCCTAAACACAAGAGACTTGTGACAGAAGACGGGGCTCCAATCGGGTTCCCGGTTTGGGAGTTAGAGCCAGGTTTCACTCTTGGCAAACTAGTTCTTTAAGAAATTTGAATTCGAGGAGTTGACACCCTAAAATCACCAAAGCGGAGTTCGATTGTACGAAACCTGCCACACACGACCGCCTAAGCACGAGAGACTTGTGGGAGAAGACGGGGCTTGAATCGGGTTCCCGGTTTGGGAGTTAGAGCCGGAATTCGGTCTAGACAATTTGGTCCCTTAAGAAATTTGAATTCGAGGTGTTAACGCCCCAAAATACCAAACGTTGTCGGTTTAGCGTAAAACTTGGCACACATGACCGCCTAAACAGAAGAGACTTGTGACAGAAGACGGGGCTCCAATCGGGTTCTCGGTTTGGGAGTCAGGTTTCACTCTTGGCAAACTAGTTCTTTAAGAAATTTGAATTCGAGGTGTTGACACCCTAAAATCACCAAACGGTGTTCGATTGGCACGAAACCTGGCACACACGACCGCCTAAGCACGAGAGACTTGTGGGAGAAGACGGGGCTCGAATCGGGTTCCCGGTTTGGGAGTTAGAGCCGGATTTCGGTCTAGACAATTTGGTCCCTTAAGAAATTTGAATTCGAGGTGTCGACGCCCCAAAATTACAAAACGGCGTTGGTTTGGCACGAAACTTGGCACACACGACCGTCTAGGGACGAGAGACTTCTGGGAGAAGACGGGGCTCGAATAGGGTTCCTGGTTTGGGAGTTAGAGCCAGATTTCGGTCTAGGCAAAAGTAGTTCCTTAAGAAATTTGAATTCGAGGTATTGACGGCCCAAAATCGCCAAACGGCGTCGGTTTGTCATGAAACTTGGCACACACGACCTCCTAGGAACGAGAGACTTGTGGGAGAAGACGGGGCTCGAATCGGGTTGCCCGGTTGGGAGTCAGAGCTGGATTTCGGTCTAGGCAAACTAGTTCTTTAAGAAATTTGAATTCGAGGTGTTGACGGCCCAAAATACCAAACGCAGTCAGTTTGGCGCAAAACTTGGCACCCACGATTGCCTAGGCACGAGAAACTTGTGGAAGAAGACGGGACTCCAATCGGGTTCCCGGTTTGGGAGTTACAGCCGGATTTCACTACAGGCAAACTAGTTTCAACTTTCGTGCTAATCCAACCCCGTCTGGTGATTTTGGGGCGTCAGCATCTCGAATTCGAGTTTCTTAACGAATTAGGTTGGTTGCCTAGAGTGAAATCTGGCTCTTACTCCGAAACTGGGAACCCGATTGAAGTCCCGTCTTCTCCCACAAGTTTCTCGTGCGTTGGCGGTCAAGTGTGCCAAGTTTCGTGCAAAACAGACGCCGTTTGTTGATTTTGGGGCGTCAACATTTCGAATTCAAGTTTCTTAAGAAACGACGTCTGTTTTGCACGAAAGTTGGCACACTTGGCCGCCAATGCACGAGGAACTTGTGGGAGGAGACTGGGCTGCAATCGGGTTGCCCGTTTGGGGGTAAGAGCCAGATTTCACTCTAGGCAACCAACCTAGTTCGTTAAGAAACTCGAATTCGAGGTGCTGACGCCCCAAAATCACCAAACCAGGTAGGATTAGCACGAAAGTTGGCACACACGACCGCCTAGGCACGAGAGGCTTGTGGGAGAAGACAGGGCTGGAATCGGGTTCCCGGTTTGGGAGTTAGAGTCGGATTTCGGCCTAAGCAAACTAGTTCTTTAAGAAATTTGAATTCGAGGTACTGGCGCCGCAAAATCGAAAAACGGCATCGGTTTGGCACGAAACTTGGCACACACGACCGCCTAGGCATGAGAGACTTGTGGGAGAAGACGGGGATAGAATCGGGTTCCCGGTTTGGGAGTTAGAGCCGGATTTCGGTTTAGGCGAACTAGTTCCTTCAAGAAATTTGAATTCGAGGTGTTGACGCCCCAAATTTACCAAAAAAGCGTCGGTTTGGCACGAAACTTGGCACACACGACTGCCTAGGCATGAGAGACTTGTGGGAGAAGACGGGACTCAAATCGGGTACTCGATTTTGGAGTTATTGTCGGATTTCACTCTAGGCAAACAAGTTCCTTAAGAAACTTGAATTCGAGGTGTTGACGCCCCAAAATCAACAAACGGAGTCTGTTCTGCACGTAACTTTGCACGTACGATCGGTTAGGCACGAGAAACTTACGGAAGAAGACAGGACTCCAAGTTAGTTCCCGGTTTGGCAGTTAGAGTCGGATTTCACACTAGGCAAACTAGTTACTTGAGAAATTTGAATTCGAGGTGTTGATGCCCCAAAATCACAAAACGGCGTGAGTTTTGAACAAAACGAGGCACATAGGACCGCCTAGGCACAAGAAACTTGTGGGAGAAGACGGGACTGCAATTGGGTTCCCAGTTTGGGAGTTAGAGCCAGATTTCACTCTAGACAAACTAGTTCGTTTAGAAACTCAAATATGAGGTGTTGACGCCCTAAAATCACCAAACGGGGATGGATTAGCACGAAACTTGGCATACACGACCGCCTAGGCACGAGAAACTTGTGGGAGACGACGGGACTCCAATCGGGTTCCCGATTTGGGAGTTAGAGCCGGTTTCACTCTAGGCAAACTAGTTTCTTAAGAAACTTGAATTGAGTTGTTGGCCACAAAATCACCAAACCGGTCGGATTAGTACAAAATTTGGCACACCACGACCAGGCACGAGAGACTTGTGGGAGAAGACAGGGCTCGAATAGGGTTCCTGGTTTGGGAGTTAGAGCCTGATTTCGGTCTACGCAAGAGTAGTTCCTTAAGAAATTTGAATTCGGGGTGTTGACGCCCCAAAATACCGAACGTCGTCGGTTTAGTGTAAGACTTGGCACACATGACCGCCTAAACACAAGAGACTTATGGCAGAAGACGGGGCTCCAATCGGGTTCCCGGTTTGGGAGTTAGAGCCACGTTTCACTCAAGGCAAACTAGTTCTTTAAGAAATGAAAATTCAGTATATTTTTGTATTCTTATATATTTATTGATTTTTTACAAATATTTTACTTTTTAAATATATGTAAGTAAGGTGTATCTAAAAAAAAAAAAACTTAAAAGTTTAAAAATATTCACTAAAAATAAAAAAATATATATATGAAAAATAAAATAAAATAACTCAATTTCTAAAAAATTGAATTCAGAAAATTCAAACTGAACAGGTAAAAGTGACGTGAGAAATTCCATCATTGCATGTATATATTTTAAATTTTCGTGGGCCAATGTGTAGGTTTATCGGCAGGTTTGTTGAGTGGCCTCTCACATGTTAACATATCAGGCTTCAATGTCTTTACAAAACGAATAATTACATATACTCAGATATCGTCTTCACCAACCGAAAAAAAAACCTACAAATTGGTTAAGTTACAAAGTTTTAAATGATTTGAATTGAGAAGATACTTTTAAGCATACATAACTGTAGACACCCCATTTTTGACCGTCCTCAAGACTTGGACGTCACCGCTTGAACACTTGGTGATTATCCATGTTTGTGTTTGTTTGGAGTTCCCGGAGTTCTCAGCTACGCGCCTTGCCTCAGGACCTCCGAACTTGACCGTTTTGTGTTTGGTTTTACACCAAACACTTGTGCTTTGCCTTGGAGGGGCAGGGGATGCCTTGTGAGGCATCCCCACACACCACCGGCAGTGGCTAGAGACCACCGGCTGGTTGTTGTTGCCATCGGCACTATATTGTGCCGGTCGGCACTCTTTTGTGCCGGTCGGCAGTCAATTTTGTCAAAATGACAATTTTGCCCTGCCGACTACTGTGCAGTTGCTTTATGAGATATTTTAAGGCAGCTGTCTTGCATTTGTTTCCCCTCCATACACGTGTATGGAGGGATGAGCCTTGGATTGACTTAGCTTGTAAGCTTTGTTGTCTATAAGAGAAGGCTTCCTCCTCTTGGCTCAAGGGTTGAAGAGTTAGACTTTTTAGAGAGAAAAGACAGAGAAGAAGCTCTGGTTTTAGGTTAGAGGTTTTGTATCTATCCTATCTCTCTTCTTCCCTCTTGTTTGTACACTAGGTGTTTGTGACTTACTATTGCACATCAACACCTAGTGTTTCACCTTCCTTGGTTTCTGAGGTTCCAAGAGGTTGTTCTTGGAGTTTTTGGCTGGATTAGAGCTTAAGGAAGCAACAACATCATCTTTGGTGAAGAAGGTCAACAAGGGTGAGAAACTTGCTTTATTTACCCCATTCTTGCACTCCTTTTTTACCTATCTTTGAACTATTTTTGTGCTTGGTGTTCAATACAAAAAAGTTCTGTTTTTTAGTCCTCTTGATAGTTTATTAAGGGTACTTTGTGCTTTAGGGAGGTTTGACCACCCTTAGGCCTTGAAAAGGCCTCATTTTTGTGCTATTTTGTTGAAATCCGGGATTTTGGTGTTTGGGTCTCTTCACCACTGAAATCTTGAGGGATTTCAGTAGTGTAGATGATGCCTTAAAGTCCTAAGAAGGAGGGGGTCACCCCCTCTCCTTGATGTCCTTGAAAAGGGCAAGTTTTGCCTCTTGAGGGAGCATTGTGTTTGAGTGTGTGTTGAGCATGTATGGATTGTTATTCATGCTTAGAATATCGTGATTTAACATTGCTATGTGTTGGTTTTGGTCCTTTATGCATGCTTAGCATAGTTGCCGTGTAATGCCTTGTATTGCCTTAACATGCCTTAGGTTGTTAGCCCTAATTTGAGCATGCTTTAGGCTTAGATTTGTGAATACTTTGTGCTTATTTTGACGTGTTTTAGCTCTGTCCATAGTCATTTGGGTTGATCTTGGCATGCATTATATAACCCCTTTGCATTTTAGGCTTGCTAGCCTTTGAGCATGCATATGTAGCATGTGTTGCTTACCTTATTTTGATGGTTTGGAACCATTTGGTATGTCATTTCAGTCCCTTTGGTGTGCTTGTATGCTTGCCTTAGTTGCCTCTTTAATGCTTTAAAAGCATGTATTGAATGCTCCATGTTTTGGTCATTATGCATGCCTTTGGCTTCAAGCCTCTTAGATGCCATCTAAGTAGCCTTTTGGCTTTGTTTTAACATGCTAAAGACCTGTTTGTAGTTGTTTAATGCATGCCATAATTGTCTTGCATAAGTATAGTTCAATGCCTCATTGACTTACTTTAAGTCTTGGGCCATTTGCATGCTTTGTTTGGCCTATCTTGAGTTGGTTTAGCACCACACTTTGACATGATTTTAGAGCTCATGTTGCATGCTAGTTATCCATGTTATCTCCTTTCAAGTGTGCTTGAGAGTGGTTTGTTTAATGCCTAAGTTGTGTGCATTAACATGTGTACATGTGCATGTGTATTTAGCTCTCATACTTAGCATTTTGGCTATTGATTTTAGGCCTAGTTAGAGTTGCCTAGATCATGTTTAAGTCCACCCCATTGTTTGGTTTACATGTTTGTCTTGTAGGTGTGTTTGCATATTAACACCCTTGCATTACATTGTCCATATTGCATGCTAGCCAACATGCTTAGGATTTCATTGCATTCACATGCATGCTAGGCCTCTTGAGATAAACATGATAGAGGTTTGGCACCCTTGTTTGTTTATATGGTTTGCATGCATTTGAAATTGAAAGTGCACATTTGGTTCCTTGGGCCATCATGCATGGGAATGCGTGATTGGTGGCCCGAGAATCGAGGCACATGTCCCTTTGAGTCACAAATATGATAAGGGGCATGATTGGTGCACACATTGTTGGAATTACATTGCCATGCAAGTTTTTGCCCTCTGCTGCTGTGAGTTGCAGGTTCTGCAGGCATTCAGTGCCGGCCGGCAGTGTTTAGTGCCGACCGGCAGTCTATTGATAGCCGATGAGTTCATTTTGTGCCGGTGGCCACATATAGCAGCCGATGGATGTTACTGCGGTGGTGATCCCTATCGAAGGAAGTAGTTCGAGGCTTTGGCGGTCTTCGAGGTGCAAGCAGGAAAACAGAGGCAAGCTAGGCATGGCGATGCAATTCGAAGCGGAATCGGCGTGTGCATTGAGCCCTCGCCCCGAGGTGGTTTACTGTTTTTCTCAGATTAATTATTTTGTTAATTTAATTAATCTGTAATATTTAATTAGCTTGTGTGGTTAATTATTTGTATATTATTTTGGTCCCTCCGAGTGAGGGCAAATTTGTAATAAGGGTGCGTGAGTGGGTGTATGTCTTCCAGCCCCACGTCTTTCTTCCCTTTTATTTACCTGCTTATGATGGTAGATTAGGGCACGTTTATTTTAGCATACCTTATGCAATGCATGCGTGCATCCATGCATTTGTTGACATGTACCGGGCTCGGTACATCATACAAACCGCATTGTGTCTTCAATTTCCAAATTGAATACGTGCATCGAATAAAGTGCATTTCACATGCCATCTTTAGGGTTAGCCGAGCCTATCCTAATTACATGTTGTATGCGGTGCATTAGCCACTTAACATGAACTAGGACATGCATTTTTGCTAACTAGTTTACTGTTTTGGCACGGAGTACAATGTAAGTATTTATGCTTTAGCATATCACATGCGTGTGAATGTTAACATGACAGTATGATCACCATGCGGCTAAATGCTTATATGAGATAAACTGCTTGAATGCCTGTGGGTGGAGGTTGGGTTGCTTGAGTTGGAAAATTCATTAAAATCCGTGTTTTAGCCTACTTGCGAGTAGCAAAATTCCAAAACATTTTCAAAACAAACAGATATGCAATGTTTATTTCCAAATTAGGCAATCTAGTCTATACTTGTTTGCTATGCGCATAACATAGTAATTCTAGGCTAATAATTGGAATAAGAACATGTAACGTTTTCAAAATTGGATATCACGGTTAGTAGAGGCCGGTCTTCGGACCTGGCGAAAGGGGGTGCTCATAGCTGACCTTCCCCGATCGTACCCAAGCTTCCGAGCCAAGACCACTTTGGTAATGACGGACATGTGGCCTTCGGCACCGAGTTAGGGTTTCCTAAATTTCCCATTTTAAATATTTAGGTGGCGACTCTGTAATCTGGCAAAGCAGTTCATGTTTGGCACTACTTTTCAAAAAATCTGTTTTTCTTCAAAACGATTTGCCAGAGTTGGACTCTTTGGTTCAAGATTTAGAACCGCAACACACAAAAAGGGAGTCCGAACTGTAGCGAGGTCCCCCACGACCATGTTACAATAACAAAAACTTGTTCAGGTTGAAGTTGCGAATGACAATGGAGTAGTGAAAGATGGATAACTTTTTGATCATGGGCATGCTTCTTATTTTATGTTTGGATCCCAAATTTGTGAGGAAAGAAAAAGGAAGGGAAAATTAAAAAACATATTTGCTTTTACTTCATTCACTTTTCTTTTTTTTAACCTTTCCACAAATCTAAGACCCAAATAGCGCCTTAAGATCTTGGGCTATGCAAATAAGGTCTTGAATAAAGAACAAAAACAAACTAACCAAAGATATGTTACAAGCAAAGAACATATCCATCCCGAGTGCTAAATCCCAACAAAAAGTAGCATCAAATGCAATGATGAAACCCCAAGAAACAGCTAAAAAGGCATTTTCCGAAACCCCAGACTGAAGGAAAAAAAAGAAAAAAGAAGCAATACCCAAACCCCCATAACCAATGCCTATGGCAACAAGGCAAACTAAGCCTACACCACACATGTTTGCTCATATGTTGCCTCATTTGCTTATTTATAATTTTCCCTTTCAAGTGTTTTTTTTTTTTATCAGAACTTTCAAGTTGAATAAATGCCTATTCTAGAACTTTTGAACTGATTTTATTAACCACAATTCAATATGGGATTCTTCTAGAAAATCAAATAAAAACCTCAAATGTGTAAAAGCTCAATTCAATAATAAAAATTTCTTTGCACCCTTTATTTGGAAGTTGTTATACAAATGTTTCATGCTATATGACTTCAAGAGCTGTATACACTACAAGAAATTTGACTTTTAGCGACGTTTGAAAAACGTCGCTATATGATTAAAAAACTCCGCAATAAGTTTTTGCAACGTTTAATATTTTCGTCGTAGATACGGCTGCTGCAATAGCTTAGTGGTGTTTCAAAAGCGTCGCTAAAAACATTATGCTGCGTTTTTTAAAACGTCGCAAAATCTTTAACGACATCTACTTTTCCGTCACAATTAACATATGATGCAATGATGACATCATTTAGTGGCGTTTTTTTTAAAAATGCCACCTTTTTTCATTTTTAACACTTACCTCAGATGTGATATCATGATGACAACATTTAGTGACATTTTCTTCAAAAACACCATTTTTTAATTTTTTTTTAAAGAATACAGCCCAATTAATTGAGAATTTAACTAGGAATAGAGATAGAGATTGAGATAGAGATTGAGATTGAGAATTTATATAAATTTAACTAGGAACAGAGATTGAGAATTAACTGATAATTAATATAAAATAACACATATTGGCTCAAATTTAAATTACAATGCCAAATTGAAAACCATAAAAATTCTAGTTTATCTCCTTAGATATTTAACCTTACAACTTTCCAAATCTCAATCATATACTGTCGAACATTTTGAATTTTCTTCAAATCACCCCCTCATTTTGTTATTTAGTGCAAACCTTCAAATCTTTACTTCGCAACCAACAAAAGTCAGTTTGTTGACACTATAATAGCCTGTTTAAAAATAAAATGAAAATGTGAGCACACCCGATTAACAGATAAACAAACTTTAAAAAAAAAGAAAAAAAAAAAAGGCAACATTGAGTTTTGATCAGTTCAATTATAAAGCTTGCACCCAAATTTGCAAATTCAGATCCAGAGAGAAGAAATAGTCAACAAGATTATACAAGTTACTCATTCATGGGCCAACGCTTATTTAAGGAACAAGCAGGCCAATTTTAGAAATTACAACATGAAATCTTTGCAGTGGAACATCACCAATTTCTCTCTCTCTCGAGATGATATCCCCAAATTTGACCTCACAAAATAAGTGAAGGAAACAGTAAATTAAGTAAGAAGAAGAAGGAAAACCAGCAGAAATAACCAGGAAGAAATAGATTCCCTTAAGCTCATTATTAAACCTGGATTACAAAATATAGCGATCCCGGTTTTCCTTTTCTGTAATTGTTGTATTCCGGACTTTGCTTCCGTGGAGTTGATAGTTGTATATCTTGTGGTCATCCTTTAATTCCATTTGATTGAGTTTTAGGATGTATTTGGCATGTTTCGAGCAGGTGGGTTGAGCCGTGGTCTAATTCCTTGTTGCCCAGTTTTTGGTTGTTCCGCTCGAGCGCGTCTTCCTGCTTCGGCGGGGTTTACCTTCCGGCATTTGTGTCCTGCAAAACTTCTGCAAGTGTGATTTCTCGCTCGGCGGGCTTCTCACTCGGCGAGTTCGGCGAGGCGGGTAGTACATTCTCGGTGAAAGTTCTGGGATGGGACAATTTACGCTTGAGCGGACTGGTTTTTCGCGCTCGAGCGGATGTGTTTCACTCTTGTGTCTTGGCGCTCGAGCGGGCCTTATTGCGCTCAAGCGGACCCAGCTTTTTGTTCTTGACACTCGAGCATTGTGTTTTCCGCTCGAGCAGACCAGTCATATAACAGAGGGCAGCTGGGCATTTTTGAATCACTTTTTACACTTCTCTCTCTCTCTTACTTTTCAAAAAGCCATTTTTGAGAGCTCCTCTCTCTAGACACTCCCTTCTCTCTAGGGTTTGATCTAGTTAGAGTGCTTCCCTTATCTTTGGCCTTTACAAAAAAGTTGTTGATCGTCGAGGGCTATCTTTTGATCCAAGAATCTCGGAATTTGGAGCATTTTCGTTTCCTGCATCTTCTTCGTTGGGTGTCAACTTTTGAGGTAGGGATTCCTACTCACTCCTATGGTCTTTGACATAGATTTTTGGTTGTTTTGATAAAGTGTTGAAGTTGGGTAATTTTGGGACTTAGGGTTTCAAAATGTTAAAAGAGGGTTTTTGTTATTTTGATTCTAAAATGTGTAATTCGGGTTGCAAAATAATGACATTGTTGTTGGTGGTTGATTTATGGACCATTGGGTCAATATTGGGAAATGGGGTAAAAACACTAATTTGTTGTATAAATTAATTGTCATAATTAATTTGGGAAAGTTGTGACTGTATGGGATTGAGTTGGAAATAATGAAATAGATTCATTATATTGTGAAATGGTGGAGTTGGATTTGTTAATCACCCACTTTTGGAAATGTTGATAATTTTATCTGTTGGAGCTTTTATTATCTGTTTAGAAATAATTGCTTGGGCTACCGGTGGGGGGTAGTCTTGATTGTTGTAGACAATGCATGAGGATTAGGCAAACTGAAACTAATCGATTGAGTATGCTATCGAACATAGCGACTGGAATAATACATTAACTTTATGTATTGATTGATTGTATATGATATATGTTTATATATATGTGTTGTGTGGAAGGAGATAGGGGATGTACTCCACGATTTAGGGAAAGATAGGGGATGGACCTCTAAACCGGATTTTGTGTGACATTGATACAACACTACAATGTGTATCAAGTGTTGATTATGGAAGTGTTCGAATTGATTTGATATAGCACTAAAATGTATATCGTTATCAATTGTAAAGTATAGAAGTGATTCTATGTTATATTGATACAGCACCGAAATGTGTATCTTTCGTAAAGTGTGGGAATGGTTTATGCGTTATAAATACAGCATTACAATGTGTATCCGTCTTGAATTTCGAAAGTGTTTTAAAGATGAGTCTAAATCTCATTAAGTTATTTGGCTAGGTGTTGAGCCTTGTTTTCAAACTCAAAGTTGAAAAGGGAATGGAAAATGAAAAGAAACATGGACATAGTGGTCATGAAATGGAAATGGATTATGAATTGATTTATGGGAATTAAACATTTATCAATTGCTAATGTCTTAGTTAATGCCCATATTGTGTTTAGCATATCTCTACTGGGCGTTGGCTCACCCTATATGGGACATTATTTTCAGGTACAAGTAGCATGCCACCTCCGAGGTCATAGCTTGGATGATGATGAGAGTTGAAGACTCTTTTTTTGTTTATTTGTTTGTATTACATGTATATCAAGCCAAGGGCTTCTTTTGTATAGAGTTAGTACTCTTCTTTTGTGTAACCAAGTGTTGACTTGGAAAGCTGTAAGCCCGTAGGGCAATCGCTTTTGTTGTTAACATGTAATACTGTTGTAAGAACTACTCTAATGAATAGAAATGGTTGATTTCTCTTGTATCAGTACATGTCTAAAGTGGTGGGTTTTATGTAATATTTTGAGGGTGTTACACAAAATGAGAATAGGGAGGATGAAAACCAAATAGATGTTTGTAGTAAATAATCAATCATGACAGAGTGAGGACAAATGAGAGATTAAGAAACAAAAAGGAAAAAGATGAAATGTATCAGACCACAACAGAGCAGGTGTAGATTAAGAGATAATAACCCACTCAATCTAATGATTGACATTTAACGTAGCACCAGATTATCATGGTAAATGGTCCAGAGGAATCATGAATGTCAGGAAGCACCAGATTATCATCAGTGAATCATAAATTCACTTATCAAGATACTGTTATACCAGTCTATCCAAAAAAAAAAAAAAAAAGAGCAGCAATGGATTAGCAAAATTTCCCAATCTCTTAATATAAAAGAGGCGATTCAGAACAGTCTAATCCACACTTGTTCGAGTTTTCTTGGAACAAAAAAGCCTATCATTTCATCGGCTGGTTTCCAGCCAAGTACTGGTGAGAACAATTTTTTAGTTGCAGAGGAAAGCTCTTCCGGTGCTGATGATGGTGGTTCGACAATGAAGACGGCATCAACAGCGTTGGATTAGGCGGCAACATCCTCACCGCACCACCACCACCGGCAGCAGCGATGACTCCATCGTCATCGTCATCATTCATGCTCTCCTATGAACTGTCCTCACCACCATCTTCTCTATTGCTCCCGTAAATCAACCTATCTCCTCTCCTCCTCTTGCTCCAACTCGTCTGATCTCGGTCCCGGTCCCTATCTCGATTCCCATGATCTCAATCCTTCTTCACTCAACTAGTCCATCTTCCTCTGCAAAATTATCAGAATCAGAATCAAGAAAAACAAAATACCGTTAAGAAATTTCAACCAAATTGACTCAAGAATCGATGGATTTAGAATTAGATCTGAACAAATAATCGAAATCGAACTGGTGAATCTCTCAAGGAGAATAAGGAGAACCTGAAAACCCTAGATCTAGAGCGGTGAGAGAAAAGCGATAAGAGAGAGAAAACCCTAGATCTAGGACAATGAGAGAAAAGCGATGAGAGAGAGAAATGGAGATAGAAAACAAAATGAAGGAAAAGAAATGGATCTTGAGAGGCAGACATCGTTATAAGAGTGAATCGTGTTTATAAAAAGGATAATCGTGTCTTTTAATTTTACTTTGTGTTTCACGGCGTTTTTCAAAAATGTTGTCCAACCAGCGTGGTTCTGACTATTTTTTGTTGTAGTGAAAAATTCATTTGAAGCTATGAAGTTTAATCTTTTAGTCTGCAACTTTCTCACTAACATTCCCCTAATTTCTCTGTCCAAACACGTATGCTCAAAATCCTTATTTCAAATGGCATAGAAAAGAAAACTGAACAAATAATAGAAAGTAAATCTAATTGCAAAATATATTCAGATAAACAACTTCAAATATGGCCTAAAATCTATTATCATTGTAACAAGAGCAGACATATTTTCATCATAGATCATCATAAGCAGATAGAAATAAAATTGTAGCACATGCATAGAAAGCGCCCATATAGAGTATTGTGTGCTTATCCTAAACTGTGAAACAATCATACACCAAACAAGCCCTTTTGTTCTAACAACTAATAGTTCTTCTCCTCTTGCTCTGTATATAGAGTATTGCACGAACCAGAGAAAACACCAAATTAGAATTTTAAGAGTGAGAAAAAAGAAAAAAAAAATGGATGAATTTGATATTACATGTATATATGAGTCCTCCATTAGTTGTTATATCGAATGTCTTCTCTACCATCAATTCAAGCATTTTCAACAAGTTCATTTGTATTTACGTACATCATGTTGTTTCCATTCCACAACAGTGGCTTTTGCCTATTCACAGATGTTGAATCAAATCCATAAGAAACTCAAAATTAAAGAAATTATAAAATAAAAATAAAAATAAAAAACTTTACAGAATTGGTGTTATTGTATTTGTTTCAAAGCATACAAATGCAGTAGGAATCTTCCGATCTCAAATACATCAGTTTCCTTTGGCACTTCAACCTAAACTTATAATAGTATAATTTTGTTATAAGATTTTTAGTCAATATGTAAGAATATATATATAGGGAATCTCAAAAATAGGAAATACGTTATGTTCCTTACATATTTCCAACCCAAAAGTTTCCTATGATTCTGATTAACGTCGATGGCGTGTTAGTACTCTCCATTTGATAATGTGTTTGGCCAGCAACATCCACACTGACACTACAAAACAAAGGATTAAAGTTTCCACCAAAGCAAATGCAATACAGGTTAGCAAGAAGATAACAAAAATACAAATTGATTTGTTGTGCTGATCACTAATCGTTAATCAGAATTCACAACGATCTCTATCCACCAAAGAAGTTATATAGATTTGTATTAATGATGATAATTCACACATTTGAAAAAAAAAGTTACATGAATACATGATTAGATGATGATGGGCACTTTGAGAAATTATATTGGTTCAAAACACACACATAGATTACTCTTCAATGCAAGAATACCAAGAACCCTAAGCTTCAAAAAATTCAGAATCAATATCAAGAATATCAAGAAACCACCACCCATTGCTCATAATACCATAACCAACAAGCCTTATACTAAACATTTATTGATAACATCATAAACAGAATTATGATGGTTCTATTATTATTAACACTCACAGTACAGAAATTGATGCATAATTCAAAGGAGAGAGAGAGAGAGAGAGATAATACCTTGGAAACGAACTCTTCGATTAATGCAAGGTAGGTCGTGCTCTGGTAGCAAAGGTAGAAATGGGCATCTATCTTCAAATAGTTTCGAAAGCACCAACTCTTCTTCAGACATAGAAAGTATTTAAATTCAAGAAAGGTAAGTTATTGAGACTATATGAAAAACTAGTAACATTTTAAATTGTAGAATGAATGAATTCGAAACAGGGCATAGCCTGGTTGAATTATACTTACCAAAACAAAGGAAAGAATGTGGGCAATGAGTCAGTTTCTTGAGAGAGAGAGAGAGAGAGTTAAGCGCGAGAATGGCGATTTGAGTATAAGTATATGTCTGTCGAGAGCTTGGCCGAGCGAGCAGTGATAGTCTAAATTTGGGCGTTCCAGATTTTTCTTAAAATATGTATAAAAGTCTACTCTAAAATTGAATAAAAGTCTAGTATAAATTGTCACATAACACACTATAGTTGCAAAAATAATATTTTTCATAAATAGTGAGGTGAGAGATTCCATCACTAGTATATATTTTTTGATTTTGGTACTTTAATGCCCTTCTGAAACGAATAATTACAAATATTCATATACGGTCTTTAACCCAAAAAATAAAACGACAGTATAGTTGAAGTTATAGGATTTTAAACTAGTCAAGTTGAGCAGGGTCTTCTAAGCAAACACAATAAAAATTGTTCAAATTGAAGTTGCTAATGCGATGGAGTAGTGAGAGAGATGATATCCATTCAATATTAGTTTTTTTCCCTCATAGCCATTGATGATGTTTGTAGCGAAAGTTTGTACACATTTTCAAACTGGTTGCTCTGTATTTCCATCAATAATCTTTCATTCTTACAATAACTAAACGTTCTATGCCTCTTGCTCTGTATATATAGAGTACTGTGTGAACCAGAGAAAACACCAAATCAGAATTTTAAAAAAAACAAAAAGAAAAAAAAATGGATGAATTTGATACTACATGTATATATAAGTCCTCCATCAGCTGTCATTGCAAATTTCTTCTCTACCATCAGTTACAAGCATTTTCAACAGGTTCATTTGTATCTGTATACAACATATTGTTTCCATTCCACAACAGTACCTTTTGCCTATTCACATAAGAAACTTAAAATTAAAGTATTTAAAAAAAAAATACTATATGATCAGAATTAGTGGTATTTTATTTGTTTCAAAGCTTACAAATGCTCAAAAAAAAAAAAAAAAAGCTTATAAATGTAGTAGGAATTTTCCAGTATCAAGTACATCAGTTTCCTCTGGCACTTCAACCTAAACATATAGAAGACTTTTAGTCAATATGCAAGAATATATATAGAGAATCTCAAAAATGGTTGATACTTTATGTTCCTTACATATTTCCAACCCAAAAGCTTCTTGCAACGGTTACAGTTAACATTAGTAACCATGTTAGTACCCTTCATTTGATAATGTGCTTAGCCAGCAACATCCACATTAACACTACAAAACACAGGATTAAAGTTTCCACCAAAGCAAATGCAATACAAGTTAGCAAGAAGGCGATCAAATCGGTCATTGAATTTTAAATTCTTGATAACAAAAATGCAAATTGATTTGTTGTGCTAATCACTAATTGTTAATCATAATTCAGAACGATCTCTGCTCGCTAAAGAAGTTACATAGATTTGTATTAATGATGATAACTTACAAATTTTCAAAGATGCCGCGTTGTCTTGGAAAGCATATTGAAAACAGCAATAAGAACACAAACTTGCTTTTAAAAATTTAAAAATAAAAATAAAAATTGAAGATAATAACAAACAGTACAAGAAAAATGGGTTTAAGCGGCGTTTTTTTAAACGCCACGTTTATTAATATTTAACGACGTTTTATAAATACGTCACATATTCCTGTAATAAAATGGTACCGTTTTGGAATAGGAGGCGTTTTAAACGCCTCCAAATATGTTGTGCCTCATGCGCCTATTTTAAATCTGAGAATACTTGTTAAAGCTTTGTAAACCCTATTTTGATTGCTCACGCCTCTCTCTTGCTCAACCCCAATTGCTTCTAAACGCTTGAGAGTGATTTCATCAGAGTGATTTCGTCAGAGCGATTTCGATTTGAAGCTTTGAAGCTCCACTGTCTCTCTCCCTCTCTCTCGATTCATCATTTGTTCTCTACAATATCGATCTGAAGCTCTGGGAGTGCGAAGAAAGAAGAGGGGTTGGTTTCAATCGCAGAGGAAGTGATCTCAGGAGAGGCTATACTTGATTTCTCAGATTGGGCTTAGAGCGATTTTGATTTTGAGATTCATCCCAGAGCGATTTCGATTTTGAAGTACTCTCTCTCGATTTCGAAGCTTCACTACGAGGTATTGATTTCTCTCTCTCTCTCTCTCTCTCTCCCAAGCTCTTCATTCCCGTCTCTTTCGATTTGGTTATTGAGATCTATTGCTTATTTGTGTTTTGTGTGTGTGTGTGTGTATATATATAAATGTTTGGTTTCTTCATTATTTTTTGCCCCATTATGTCATTGTTTAGCTTACCTGAAATCTTAGTTACATTTTTTCTAACCTTCTGATATGTAAAGTTTTTATTTCCTCAAACTCCTTATTTATCACCTCTACGTGCTTAGCATTTTTTTTTCCATGAAGATATGATTGATTGGAAATCTAACAGTATAGATGTTCAGTATTCCAGAAAGAAGTTGATAATATTTGCTCAGAAGTTATTTCCAGGCCTCGCTGAATTGCTCTCTTTGTTGAGCCCTCTCCCTTTGCGTAAGTATCTAATTCTACTTCTGGATTAGTTTATACAAGAATCTTTGTGTATATACTATTTTGTTAATCCAAAGTTGAATCTATGGTGTGGATTAGATTTGGAATAAAGCTGTAAAGTTTGTAACATTTTGTGCAAAAATCTTGGTGGGATCTATAGATTAGGATTGCTTAAATTGGATTTGTTTCTTATAATGAAAGTCTGGCAATGTGCTCTAGAATGGGGTTTAGTTATAATTTGTTTGTTTCTCCAATTACATTGGTAACTTAAGGTCATTTAACAGTAAATTGTAGTCGTGTACGTGACTTGGTCAGCTTTCTAACTTACCTGTTGTTTGATGTGTGGAGTTATTACATCAACTATAACTCTGATAGGTCTTTTGTAGCCTGACTTGGTTTCATTAACCTCTCTCCTGCTTTCTGTTGAATTTGCAGTTACACGTCCGGGTGTAAAAATCGGTTCTAGAATTTTATTAGATATCTACGGGAAATGGGAGATGAGGTAAATTCCAAAGGTTCTGATAGTGTGGAAGTGAATGATTGTAGTAGAGGTGATTACCTACCTCTAGTTGTGGACTTATCTGATAATTCAGCCTCTGACTGTGCTGGTGTGGAAGAAATTAGAGTGCCAACAAGGAGATCTTTGAGGAATCAAGAGGTACTTGGCAAAACCAATATGCTGAAGGAGGAAGAGACTGAAGTCGATTTGACATCATTTGGTCAACTGGGGATCAGTAAGATGGTTTTTGATCATGGGGATGAATTTGCCATTACAAATGCTAATGGTCTAGATGCTTTAGATATGTTATCAGAAAAGGATGCATAAGAAAATGTGATTTTAGCCATTATAGAAGTTGATTTTAAGGACAGTGACAATGTCTTGATGGAAAATGTGAACAGTGTTGTGCCAAAACACGATGAAGTGAAACACAATGATTACAATATTGACAAAAAATGGAGTGGTTGCAAAACTGGAGAAAGGCACTTTTACTAATTCAGATGAGATCATATATAGAAAAGAAGATGAGGATTTATCGGACATCTCTATTAAATTTGAGGTGGATATGCGACAAGTTAATGAAATGAAATGAAGTTGGAGCTGGATGAAGGTGCCTGTCTTACTTCACATGATTGTCTCTTCAATCTTCTACATACCCAATATTAATTTTATGATATTTATTGGAGAATGATATTGACTTGTATTCTTTTTTTTTTTTGGTATGAGTTTAGCATTTTCAACAAACAAAATTCACTTTATGAATATACAATGCAGAACTAAATGGTGAATCTCATGTACACTAAGGTGGCCTCAGCTCTGGTGCCAGAAGGAAGAGAGGCAACTGAAGTTGATCAAGTCAACCTGTTTGATGATCATGGTTTGAAAGTTTCCTATCTCATTTCTATTAGTACCTTGACAAACAAAATTCACTTTATGAATATACAATGCGAGAACAAAATAGTGAATCTCATGTACACCAAGGTGGCCTCGGCTCTGGTGCGAAGGAAGGAGGCAAGCTGAAGTTGATCAAATCGACCTATTTGATGATCATGGTTTGTGATTTCCTCTCTTGTTTCTATTATTGCAATGAAGATAGAGGTATAAACTTGGTTTTGGAGTTGTTATTCCATTTCTGAGCTTGTTAACTTTATACACCACAAATGAGAAAGTTAGCTTTTCACATTGTTTCATGTTTTACATTGTGTTTACTTCACTATTTTATAGGCAATGGTCACCTTCTTTGGACAAGTCTTCGGGAGGATAAATATGTAGCAAATGAGAAGGTTATAGATGGCATGATGGATAAGAGGATAAATATGTAGCAAAGGAGAAGGTTGTAGGTGGCATGATGGATAATCTTTCAATTGGCTGCGAGATGGCTCCAACGTTGGAGAAAATGTTTTTAGTGAACAAAAATTTTACGACATGCAAGCTGATTAGCCAAGATGTCTTTGGAGGAAGATGCCTCTGTGAGTGGCGTTGGTGGTTTGGCATTAAACAATTTGTATCCAATCTATGATTTTAGTGGAGTTCAAATTATCAACTCCAAGAGAAACTACAAAAAAAAATGTGCTATATATTGTTAATTACGGGTTCACTACATTAACATATAAAACTATAAGTATACAATATCTTCAGTTTCAGAAAATATGATTAGACTCTGTAGCATTCTTAGTTTGTAATATCTTTTACAAATCAATTCTGCATGTATATTGAGAAGTGTTGTAGCATTCTTGGTAGGTTGTCTCTGGTGCAGGTAGAAGGTTAAGTAACTCAATAACAAATAATACCAGTACATGATGTTTTATTGCACTAGAAAAACTAGAATAATGCTTTATGTTGGGGATAGAGTACTAACATCAAAGGGGAGGAGAGTTGAGCAAGGGACAAAAATGGCGACCGACTCTGCAAGAAGGCTATTTCAGAGGTCAACATCGTCCGCTAAAGCCTTCCTAAGTCGCAAAAGTCGAACCCAATCGCCATCTAACCTCGGTGGACTCACACCCTCCTCAAATTCTACTCCTCCCTCTCGCGTCTCTCGCTGCCACCATTTCTTCTTCTCCACCAGGTACACATTTGTATATGTAAATGGGGTGGTTGTTTTTTGAAGAGGGTTTTTGGAAATTATGTAACTGATCGTAGATTTGGGGTTGTCAATGGTCAATGTAGTAGGTTGCCAGTGGAGTTGGGTTGTGGAGAGTCATTGATGCCTCTTCACTCTGCTACTGCTTTTTCCTTGCTCAATTCTGTGTTGTCTTCAAAGGTTGGCCAATGGGGTTGTCTCTCTGAAGGTACTAAGTAATTACCAAAAGTCTTTCCCATTTTGTTTATTTCTTAGAGTTGTTCAATTCATATTGAAGAATGTTTATGGTCGTTGGTCATACTATTTGTGTTGCCATTTGTTTTTAGAAAGTGGGGTTTTATGAATAATAATCTCTTGTTATAAATGGTTTTGCACTTGTTGACATTGATGGCTGGATGGAACCAAATTGCATTAAACTTCTATTTGAACTTCATGTTTTTCGTTCAAACAAACTCAAGATAGAACCTTAAAAGGACATTATATGTTTTGGTGGGTTATGTAAGGGTATGCATTTGTTAATTTCATATGTATATATATGTATAGCTTGTGGTTAGCAATAATAAGAAGAATACATAGAAGGTAAGATTTCAATGGTAATTGTAATTTTCTATTAAAATTATTGTAATTTCTTGACTTAGGTGAGGATTATATATGCCATAGACATGTTGCATCAGTATTCATCTGATGCCCAATTTGTGGGACCACAAAATGTTGTAACTTGATGATGATTTTTATTTGAATATTGTTGTGGCAACACTAAAGCTTTTGTGATTTGATTAGAAGAAACAAA
Organism: Camellia lanceoleosa; assembly: GCA_025200525.1. Classification (NCBI taxonomy): domain Eukaryota; kingdom Viridiplantae; phylum Streptophyta; class Magnoliopsida; order Ericales; family Theaceae; genus Camellia; species Camellia lanceoleosa. Next base: position 84,770,810 of record CM045768.1, on the reverse strand, counting down.
GGCATATAAAACTTGCAACATTCTTGAACTAAATGTTATCCATGTATGTGAATCTTCTTTATTTTCAAGAAATGGAATTAGCAGGCATAACCTATCAAATCAATACCACAGGCCAATTCAATAATAGTCTGATCATTTAACATGTTGCAGGAACAAATTGATTGTATCTTCTATTATCTATCAGAGGCTTTTCCAAAAATTGAGCTTGGTTTGTTGTCAATTAAAGGTCTAGATTTGTTCATCAAAGATCTGTCCAACTTTTGCTCAGATTTTTGGTTGGATTCAAATTTGAATTTGAATGTGATGGCAAATCTCAATTTGATAAGTTTATACACATTCTAAAAGAAAAAATATGTTAAAGACTCTTCAGAAGTCTTGCCTAATTTGACATACATTGGTACAACATGCTACAAATCAACTTATTTATTTATTTGGGAGAGATACAAATCAATAGCATTTTTATTTTTATTTTTTCTTTATATGTATTTAGTGCTTCTTGGTATGTGATAAAATATTCTTGTTAGTGCTTCTTCAAGTTTTAAGTACTGTTTATAAGTATTGGGTACAAATTCTTCAATTTGTGTTTATTTTGGTGAATCTGATTGCAGTTTATGTTATGATGTAGGCATGTAGAATAGTGAAGACTACAACTTTAATGCTAAGACATGATTTTTGGATATATATATTAGTTTGTGGTTAACGTTAAGACATGATTTTTGGATTTTGGATATGTTAATTTTGTGGGTAATGGTGATTTGATATTAATTGAATGAGAAAGTGAATTAATGCTTCATTACAACAATTTGAATGGGAGTTATTATTTTATATTAGTGCTATTATAGGTATTTTTTTAGTTCAATCAAATAAAATTAGCACAATTTGAAAAAAAAAAAAAAAAGGGGATATGACGGCGTTTTTTGAAAACGTCGCTAAATATCGTCAGTAACGTCAGCTTGTGTTTAGGAGGACATTTGGCGGCGTTTTTAAAAATGCCGCATATACTATTATTACGACGTTTTTAAAACGTCATACAGCTATAGCGACGGCCGCGTCCTCGGCGTTTGGTGCTAAGCGTCACAAAAAGAATTGGCGGCGTTTTGACACTTTTAGCGGCATTTTTTAAACGCCACTAAAAGTTGAATTTCTGCGATGAAATAATGCTGTTTGGTAAAAAGGATTGCGACCATTGTAATCTTACATTAGTTCAACGATGCATTCAAGCGTAACATGAATCACCATATGCTTAAAGCAATATATATGTTTATATGTATAGATATCTGATTTTTCTTAGTTCAAAATGCTCAAATACTAAACTTATATCTGATTTTTCTTAGTTCAAAATGCTCTGCTTGAACTTTGTTTGTCATGCTTTAGGTTGTGTTAGGATCTTGAATCGAGGAAGCGATTTGCAAAGGAAATCACTTTTCTTTTCTTTTTACTCTATAAATCCTTCCACAAATTATACCTCCAAAAACACAACCCTTTGATATAAGTATCAGAAGCTGTAACCAACAAAAACACAAGATTAGATTTAGATGATCTTTGAGAAATTATATATTATTGGTTCAAAACACACACAGACTTATCTTGGTCTCCAAAAAATTCAGAATCAATATATGAGTCTACGATTGTTCTTTAATGCAATTGTAACAAACAAGAACTTTTGATAATTCCATAATCAAATAAAGCCTTGTACTACAACAAAGAATTAAACCCTCAAAATTGGAACAACTTTAACAACAAAGACAGGCCAATCTTGTAAATTTAGAATGGAATTATGATGGTTCTGTTCTGTTATTACCAACATGGACAGTAGAGAAATTCATGCATAATTCAAAGCAACAAAAGCACAATAAACAAAGAGAATTTAAGTAGCTCGAATGGGATTTGTAAAGCGAAGTGTATATATATATAATAAATGAGTAGGCGAGGTTAAAGAGAGAGAGGGGTTCGATTAGCTGGAAATATTTGTTTGAGGTGTGGACTCTATGGTTCAGTGTGCACCATAATTGCTTAATTGTACCCTCAGAATTATAACCCCCAATTTTACACATTAATTTTTCTTAGTCTACACACTTAATATTCTTAATAAACCCATAAAAAAAAATATAAAATCTCAAGTACACATCTCTTTATTTCAATAATACATTCATCTTCAATTTCAAAATCTTAATTTTCTTCTATTCACCCACACTTTCTACACCATCTTTGCTGTCACTCTTAGTTTCAATCGCCATTGTCATTCTTTGTTGCCACTCCTAACTTATTCCCTTCCATCGTAGACATCTATAGTCAATCTTGAAAATGGGGTGGTTTGCGGCAGGGGTTTTGTGTGAGAGTATATGGTTCATAGCGAAAGGTGGTGGCAAACAAAAGGATAAAGAGGTGATGAGAGAGAATGATTGTGATATTTTAAAATTAGGGTTTGAATAAAAAAACATAAGGGTATTATGATATTTTTATCCTATGACAAAATTATATTAAGGAAGAATTTCATTAAATGTGTGAATTTAGAAGAATTGGTGTATGAAAATAGAATTATCTATTTTTTTGGGGTTCTTTTCTGTTCTTTTCTTTTATACTTTTTCCACTCCGCTTTTTGCATAAGTATGTCATTTGGCCTTGGGCCTAAAATGTAAGCCTAGATCTGTCGAAATCTTGGCCTTGGGCCTACATAGTGGGAGCCCATGATGTCAGAAAACAATGAAGTGCAGTTGATTCTATTTGCACTCAAATAGCAATTTAGTACATTCAATTAGAATTTTAAAATTTTATTTCTTATTACATTTCAATTTAAATTTATTAATAAGGACATGTACATTAAATTCAAAAATAATTTTTTTCTCATGATACACCTAATAATTTATATATATATATATATATATATATTTTATATTCATATATGCTTTCGTCTTTTTTTTCTAAATTTCAATTATTTTTCTTCATCTTCATCATTCCAACAAAACTCCAACCCATACTATTAAAACTCACCATTATCATCAACCACATTGTTTTCTTAACAACTTGCAAATAAAATTAAGTTTGAACTAAGTCAAACAATATATTAAACAATAACAATAGATTAAATAATAATCAATAGCATTTTTTGCAATAATCCATCAAAACAGAAATGCATATTCACATAAATATTAAAATACAATTCTTAATTTCTAAAGGTTTGCCAACGTCATTCCCCATCGTAGTTCTCCTTACCCTGTGAGAGGGTAATTTATAAGCAAATTGGGCCGAGCTAAGGAATTGCCTTCTTGGTAAGTTGGGCCACGTGTTGGGCCGGGGTAAGAGATAATATAGCTCGGTCTTATTGCTAACTAGTGGGGCTTAGTTGAGATTCGGACCGAGCTAAGCCTCACACATAGTCGTGCCGCGATAATGACGCCGTTCTGCATTGTTAGCCCGGTCTTAAGTTGTTAACCCAATTGGAGTACGCCAAATGAGGTACAAGCAATGAAGGGAAGAACCGAGCTAGTTGGAGCTCAGTCATTTCTGCCACTTTATCAAGACCGTGTTAGCTCGTTCCTCTTGTCATCTAACCTTGGCAATACTAGCTCAGCGTTTGGTCATACCACCGAGCTAAGACCATCTCATTTGGTTTATGCAGTAAGGGGGTGTGAAAGGATAAGCATTATCTTTTCAGGAGTGTGATTCCTAGGAGGACTCTATATGGAGGAACAAAGAGTCCTACTAGGATTGTGCCTCACGGAACCTATAAAAGCTCATAACAGCACCTATGGAAGAGGTAACACAACTTTGATTCTCGAATACCTGAGCTTTTGTCTATTTTCTTGACTTAAGCATCGGAGGTATTGACACACATCCATTTGGCTAGTTCACGTTTGTGTTTCGAGGAGTAAAGTGGCGGCGTCTGGAGGCCTTGAGACTTGATCAACGATTATCTGAGAAGAATATTTCGTGCTGTACAATTGAACCGTCTGTGGGAATTATACAAAGAAGAAAACCTTTTGATCGAGTTTTCCTCCTAGTTAGAAGCAATGGCGCAATGAAGACTTACATAATCGGCCATCAATGGGCAAACCCACGAGGGGTGGGAAGCGAAGGTTTGCCCTCTATTCCTCTCATGGCGGATTTAAAACCCGGTGAGAACCCCGAGGCGATGCAAGGGGAGGCGGGCTACTTGACCTCCGTCGCTCTCAAAGCCACGAAAGACAAAGGTGGCGGATTGATCCCCAAGTTACGGAGGATCACGTGAAGAAGCAAGATGAATTAATAAGGAATATGGCGGAACATGGAGTCAATGAGCGCCGGATGAAAGGAAAAGGGTGGCGATAGGAGAGGTGCAAAGGTAACCGCCCCTCGCCGCTCGGAAGGATCGTGATAGGCGTACCACACCAATGCAAGCGAGTAGGAGCATAGAGCAGGCGACTCTCAATCAGGGCGTCGAGTCGTTACTCGGTCTAAGAGAACAAGGCGAAGTCATATCTTGAAGGAAGCACTTATCGGCCTTGGCGCCGCACGAGGCGTCATCGGGCGAGCGGACTTGCCTAGATCGTCGACTTGCGAATGCTTGAAGAAAGGGCTCGATGGAAGGAGGATACGAGGCGCGTGACCGCGCGAATTTCGGCTCTTCGGCGGTTGGCCCTCGATCGCATGGGCGTCGGTAGGAATATAGCCGCGCCTTGCTTATAAACCAACGGACAAAGCATTAGTAAGGTTACAGAGCTCGCCGTTTGTTCCGGCAATTGAGAATGCGCCACTTCCATCAGGCTTCCACCAGCCTAAGTTCACTACTTACGAAGGGAAGAAGGACCCTTATATGCACTTAAGCCACTTCGCGACTTATGGCGATATCTGCAAGCAAGCGAGGCCTTAATGTGTATCATGTTCCCCATCGGCTTAGGCGACCTAAGTTTAACCTGGTTCGAAAGGCTACCAGAAGGTAGCATCGCCTCTGGGTGCAATTGGCAGAGGCGTTCGTGACTAGGTTCAGAACGAACACCAAAAGCGCTAGTGGAGATCGATCAGCTACTCTCCATTGACATAGGCGACAAGGAGGCGTTGCGATCTTACAACGATCGCTATTGGGAGACTTTCAGCAGATTGGGGGCTGCCTTACCAATCTCGCCATTCGCAATACAAGAGGGTCTACGAGTCGGAAACAAGTTGAGGACTCAATTACTATAGCGCCACCCCTCACGATGGAGGCCTTAATGGAGAGTGCACGGCACATTGAATTGGAAGAGGATGGCACCGTGCTAAAACAAAATCTATGCAACGACAATGCGGATAAAAACACTACGGCAAAAAGTCAACACGGTAGAAACGACCGAAGCGAGGAATGGGCGAGGTAGGCAGACTAACAAAGAGGACCCAAACAAAAGATGGTTAAGAGTTTGCCTTTGCCATTACCACGGTATTCAAAAACCGATCTACGAATTCTTAGTGAAATCTGCGATGAACCTTTCGTCGATGGCACGCTAAATTGGGAGGCGCCAAAAACACTATGGCGAGAGGTCGGTGCACCTTCCATGATGAAAATGGGCACCGCTGAAAATTACCTGTTGTTGAGGCAGCATTTAGAAGTTAGTGGCGGTTGGGTATTTGGACCAATACATAGAAGGAGGGACATAGCGACCCCAGAACCATAATAAACCAAAGCGGGATGCGGTCGGCGCTCCACCACAAGGCGTAATGCGTGATACATGGGGTATTGAACGAGCGAGTGTGTAAGCTCGGGGATGATCAAGAATTTGAGCACTTAAGGGAGGTATTAAGTGCACAACCCGCCATCAAAAAGGGGAGAACAGAGGCCACAAATGTCATATCTTTTTCAGACAGAGACTTGGCAAGGATATATTGCCCTCACAATGATGCACTAGTTGTCACTCTCCGCGTCAAGAACTACGACATCAAGCGGATTTTGATTGACTAAGGGAGCTCATGTGAGATAATGTATTACGAAACCTTCAAACAACTGAAACTAGAGGACAAAGACTTGGCGCCTGCAACATCTCCCCTGATCGGATTCAACTCAATGCCAGAGTGGCCAGTAGGCAAGATCATCCTCCCAGTCAGAGCAGGAAGCATGGCGAAACAAGTGGAATTCTGGGTATTGAAAGTCCCTTCCACTTACAACATAATCTTGGAAAGGACATGGCTGCACGCCATGCGATCGGTAGCCTCAACCTACCATCAAGTATTGCGATTCCCCAACGAAGCCAGAGTAATTGAAGAGGTCATTGAAGACCAAATTATGTCAAAACAGTGCTTCATCACAATAAGTGGCAGCATGTGCAAAAGGATATGTCTGAGATGGTGGAAGAGCACGAGAGTAATGAACTATTTGCGGATGTTGGCAAAGGCGGTGAGCAGAGCGGTGGAAGACTTGGTATAGGTAAGGATAGATGAAAAAGACCCAGAAAAATTCTTTTTGCTTGGCTCGTCATTGTCCAGCACTGAGAGAATAGAGGTCATGGAATTTTTGACCTCTAACATCGAAGTGTTTGCTTAGACACCTTATGACATGCCGGGCATTGACCCAAACTTCATCTGTCACCAACTCAGCGTCCACTCAAGCTGCCGGACCAATTATCTGCGCACTTTCATGGTCGGCACTCCACAGCTATTTGAGATAGTAGCGGAGAAGTAGGAAACTTCTTTGAGCGAGGAGCTATCGAGAGAGGTGCACTATCGGTGGATCTCTAACAGTAGTAGTGCCAAGAAGAGCGAAAATGGCGTGTCTGCATGGACTACAAAATAGTCAACAAGGCATACCCAAAGGATAGCTTTCCCTCCCACGAATAGAATAAGCTGGTAGACTGACGGCAGAACTGTCGGCAAGCTTTCTTGATGGGTATAGAGGTTACCATCGGATCGCTATGTATGAGCTAGACAGGAGGTTACATCCTTTACAATTCCTAGAGAACATGTATTGCTACAAGGTCATGCCCTTTGGCCTAAAACCTTGAGGGCAACATTCCAACAGATGTACACCAAAATGTTTAAACCATTGTTAGTCAGAACAATGGTGGCTTACATTGTCGTCATGGTGGTCAAAAGAAAGGATGAAAAGGACCATCTCTGGGACCTAGGAGAAATGTTCGGTTACGAAAAGAACAAGTTGCGTCTAATGCATCCAAGTGTGCGTTCGGCGTTGGATCAGGCAAATTCTTAGGCTTCCTGGTGACCAACCAAGGTATTGAAGCAGACCCCTCTCAGATCAAAGCAATCCAGGATCTAGAGAGGCCCAACACAGTAAAAGAGGTGCAGCATCTCACCGGCCTAGCAGTCGCACTAAACCAGTTCATAAGTTGGTCGTCAGACAGATGTCGACCATTCTTCCAAGCATTAAAGGCCAAGTTTGAGTGGGATGAAGAATGAGACCGCGCCCTAGAAAGCCTGAAAGAATACATGTCTTCTCCACTGTTGCTAGTAACCCCAATACCTGGAGAAGAGCTCCTTTTGTACCTAGCAGTTTCACAGCATGCAATCAGCGCGATGTTGGTCAGAGCGAAAGGAATCCAACACCTGCCCATCTTTTATGTCAGCAAGACCTTGCTAGGCGCAGAAACCAGGTACTTACCATTGGAAAAACTGGCCTTAGCCTTGATGATGGCATCAAGGAAGCTATCGCATTACTCCACCCACACCATAATCGTCCTCCACTTTTCCGTTAAAAGCTTTGTTTAAGAAGACAAACTTTTCTTGGCGAATCTTGAAGTGGGCGGTAGAATTAGGCCAATTTGATATCAAGTTTCAACCTAGAACATAATAAAAGCTCAAGCCTTGGCGGACTTTGTGGCGAGTTCACGCCCGAAGTCATCACATCTGTCGATTGACTTGGTTTGGTACAACGAAATAGGGACGGAAAGTGCCACGAAGTCGCAACCCCTATCTGAGGATACTCAGCCACATTCCAAGGCATATCAGATTGAGGAAAGTGCAGAAGAGGCAAACCATGCTGCACCAGACAAAGACTCATCAACAAGCAAAAACTTTGTACAACTAGATAGTGAGGGACAAGCAATAGGTGTGAACTTTGAAGAAGATATCAACAACACGCATGACCCCAGGGCATCATCCAACCCCTCCACTTGCTGGAAGCTATTCGTTGGAGAGATATGGAAGCTCTTTGTCGATGGAGCATCCAACAGGCACGGTGCAAGACTTAGCATAGTCCTCATCTCACCAGATGGCCTAGTAGTGGAACAAGCAGTCAACCTTAGCTTCCCGACATCAAACAACGAGGCGGAGTATGAAGCACTTTTGGCAGGCCTGAAATCAGCATTCTACATGAAGGCAACCGAGCTAATGGTTTCTGATGACTCGACTAATTGTAAACCAAATTTCAGGCGACTACAAGGCAAAGGATGAAAAAGATGGCTAAGTACCAAGAGTTAGTCGAAGGAGATCATGAAGTTGAAGTAGTGCGGATAGAAGCAGATTGGCCGAGAAGAAAACAACAGAGCAGATGAACTAGCAGGCTTCACTTCAATGGCAGATACATCCATCCCATATCCGTTACTGATCGACTTCTTACCACGACTAAGCATTGAAGAACCTAAAGTAGCAGAGGTATGTTGTGCCGAACTAGGCCCGTCTTGGATGGATCCCATTATAGTATTCCTACAAGACGGCATCTTACCCGAAGACAAGAAAGAGGCCAACAAAATAAGAGCAAAGTCACAGCGATTTTGGCTCTCCCCATCTTTGGCCTTGTACAAGAAATCCTTCACATGACCTTACCTAAAGTGTGTTCATCAGCAAAAGTCGAAGCATTCTTGTTAGAGATACGAAGGCGTATCTGGAAGCCACCAAGGAGGAAGATCATTGGCCTCTGAGCAATTTCGTAAGGATATTGGTGGCCTTACATGCAAGTAGATTGAGAGTATGTCAAGAAGTCGAGAAATGTCGAGTTCGCACACCAAATACATCGACCCACTAGAGAACTTTTACCATTAACTAGCTCATAGCCCTTCGCAATGTGGGGCTTGGACATAGTAGGACCTTTCCCAACGGCACCCGGCAACAGGAAGTTCTTTCTTGCAGCAACAGACTACTTCACAAAGTGGGTGGAAGCAGAAGCACTCGCATCAATAAAGGAGAAAGATATAAAAGTTTGTCTAGCAGAATATCATCACTCGGTTCGGCATACCCAAGGCTTTAATATCTGACAACGGCACTCAATTCGATGGCAAAATTTTTAGAGGCTTTTGTGAGGAGTACAAGATAGAATTCTATAACTCTACACCGGCATACCCTCAAGCAAACGGCCAGGCGGAAACATCAAATAAAGTCGTTCTGGATGGATTGAGGAAAAGGTTAGAGAAAGCAAAAGACAAGTGGGCGGAGGAGCTTCCCCATGTTTTATGGGCTTACCGTACCACACCTCGGCGGTCAACTGGAGAAATACCATTTTCCTTGGCCTATGGCATGGGCGATAATCACTTGGAAGTTGGCCTCCCCACCATTAGAAGCGAAAATTTTGACCCGAGTTAAATGGAGAAGCCATTGCCTTGGAACTCGACCTTAGGGAAGAAAGAAAGAACCTTGGTTCACATTGCCTCATTTAACAAGAGTTATCGAGAAAATATAACAAAACAGTACATCGAGGCAATTCAAGATTGGAGAGAATGCTACACATAAAGTAATAGGAAACACCTTGGTACCCGGAGATGGAAGGTTAGGGCCTAGTGGGAAGGACCTTACAAAGTGGTCGGATTAGCGAGAAGCAGGGCATACCACTTGGAAGATGGAGACGGCAAAGCCATTCCCAGGCCATGGAATACTGCCAATCTCAGACTATTTTATTTTTAGCTTTTCTTTAAAGTATTTGTAACTTTTCTTTTCCTCAATAAAACAAGTAGTTTCTTTTCAGTATAATAGTTTTCTTCTGTAATAGTTGTTTTAGTGAGCTAGGGGCAATAAAAGCAATGTTGGCCGGAATAACCAACACTTGGCTCTTGGTTGGCAGGAATAACCAACTTTGAGCTCTCCTAAGCCGAAGATAAGGATCTAGGCTGCAGGACATTTGGCAAGAATAACCAAACACTCTAGGTTGGCGGGAATAACCAACTTCTGACTCTCTTGACCAAGATAAGGATCGAAATTTGAAGGAGTTGGTTGGAAAAACCAACACTTACTCTCCTAAGCCAAGATAAGGATCTAGGCTGTAGGACGTTTGGCAGGAATAACCAAACAATCGGCTCTGGGTTAGCCGGAATAACCAACATTGAGCTCTCTTCAGCCAAGATTAAGATTTGAGCTGAAGAGGTTGGATGGAAAAACCAACACTTCTCCTAAGCCAAGATAAGGATCTAGGCTGCAGGACGTTTGGCAGAAATAACCACACACTTCACTCAAGATTGGCAGGAATAACCAACTTTTAGCTCTCTTCAGCCAAGATCAGGATCTGAGTTGAAGAATAGTTGGCTGGAATAACCAACTTTAAGTACTCTTTAGCCCAGATAAGAATCTAGGCTGAAGAGTGGTTGGCGGGAATAACCAACTCTAAGTACTCTTCAGTTGAGATAACGATCAAGGCTGAAGAAGTGGTTGGCTGGAATAACCAACTTCTAGTACTCTTCAGCCGAGATAAGGATCAAGGCTGAAGAGTGGTTGGCTGGAATAACCAACTTTTAGTACTCTTCAGTCGAGATAAGGATCAAGGTTAAAGAGTGGTTGGCAGGCATGACCAAATTAGATTACAAGGTTAAGACCAAGGTAGGTATCTCGGCGAGAAAATGTTATCACGAATACAAATCATGGTGGAAAATAAATACAAGCATGGAGTGCAGAGCTTGAAGTTGAGAAAACAAAGAAGATTTCATTCAAAATTCAAAGGCGGTTACAAGAGGTGGGACTTTAGTGCAGTTTACGTTCTTTCCAAAAAGTAAAAAGAAGAAAAGTACAAAATTAAGCAAAAAAGATCGTCAAGATCGCATCGAGATCAACTTCGAACCCGGTTTGATAGGTAGTTCCATGTTTGCAACCAAGTCCTCCATAGGTGGCTCCACCCGTTTGGACAGCAGGATCATTGGCGACGCCTGGGGCATTATTGAGCTCAGGGGACTCTTCTTCATCAACTTGAAGAAATTTTTGTTGAATGGTGCTGGCATACTCCGCCATATAGCTTGGTATGTAATGTGGAGGAGGGTTCAAGAAGACCTCGGTCTCTGGGCCATGACCGAGTTGCGCAGCGGCTGCCTTCCACCCACACTTGAAAAATATATCCTTAGCAGCTTCGCACTGCAGGATATAGATGGCTTCACCTTCTTTGTAACCGCGGTCTTCCGCATCTTCCACCTTCTTCTCAAGCTCTGTTATCTCAGTATCCTTCTTGCTCTCGAGCTTGACCAACTCACGCATATATTTATCTTTCAACACGGCCGCAGCATTCTGCTTATCTGCCTCAGCCGAGCTGACAAGACCGGTCAGACGAGCTACCTCGGTTTGTAGCTCGGCCATTTTCTTCTTGGCCTCCTTTAGCTCGGCTGATTTAGCTTCGGCCTCTGCCACGGCCTGCCTAGCGGTTTTTCAAAGCTCTATGCAGCTTGTGGCTGACGTGGTTCTTTGTAGGAACTGCAAAAGAGGAGCAATTTTGAGCCAAGCAGAGCTAACGGATGTAGAAATTTGGACAACAAAAATGAGAACTTACGGCACCATTGATTTTGTTGCGGCGAAGAACCTTATTTCGGTGAGATGGTCGTGATGCTCCATATCATTGGAAGGCATACACTCTTGGCAAGATTAAAAGCCAGCAGTGGTCTTTTGGCAACTTGAGTCGAGAATCGGTGATAGCTCGGTTCTTATAGGTGACCTTGGGCACCCATTCGATGGACTAGCCGGTCGTCGGCGAGGTTGTGGGCTCGGTGGTGTGGTTTGGGGAAGCCTGTGTCATCCTCGTCGACAAGACGTGGCTCGGTTGTGGAAGTCAGAACGCTTGTTTGGCCAAGATGAGGGCGGTGAGCGGTTGGAAGGGCTACTCTGACATCTTGTGTTTGGCGGCTAGTGGTACCTCGGCTTTGTTCGATTGAGAGAAGGGCCCTTCTTTGTTTTGGTGATGAGGGCCCTGAGGCCTTCTTGGCCATTTCTTGTTCTGTGTCAAGGGATAAGGTTGATTTGTGGAAGGTTGGATCGGGATCGAGGTTGGTGAGGGTTCTAAAAGGAAGTCTGTCACCTAGTCTTGTGCACTCTTTGTATCTATCGTCGGCTCAAAGTTGAGCAGCTCAACCACGATTGGGATATCTCGGTCTTGGCGTGAAGTCGTCTAGGTTGGGAAATGCATGTCGCGACTTTAGGTGGTTCAAATCTGCATAAAAAGCCAGCAGTTAATGCGATTCAAAACTTTCGAGCGATAAAAGCGAGCTAAAAGCGAGGTAATTATACGGCTACTCCTTTATTCGATTAATTCGGTCTCTGGTATTTGGGCTTCATGATTTTCGAAGTTACGAGACCAGAGGAAATAAATCATCGTTTACATCTTTATCGGGGTGTTTTTATTATTTTTTCTCGGCGGCGTCTTATTCTTAAATAGTATACCCGTAGTCTTCGTTTTGACCTAATGAATATTGGTGGAATAACTACGCTAGACCGAGGTTGAGGCCAAACCGATGGTTTAGCTAAACAATACCGTTTATTATTCTGTAGAATTGGTCTTGGCTGGGTTGGGCATATATTAGTTTGTCTGAAGAATTCACAAAGGAGACATTTGTCTGAGAAGTCGAGTCGGTTTCAACAATAGAAAAGAAGGGTAAAGGGAATGAAGCCGGTTTACCCGAGGAATGGTGTCTAGTTCGGCTAAGCTAAGGTGAACATCATCAGGGATGTTGTAGTCCCTTCGGAACTCGGCCATAGTCCTTGGAGAGTTTACCAAAAATCTATATTTACCCATATGAACTTAAATTATGTATAATTTAGCCTTAAGTATTAGCTCGGTGCTGAGAAGATGTTGGGTATCTCGATTGGGCGTGCAAGAGTGCTGGCCAACCTAGTTAGAGTCTGCAAAGTGAAAAGGAAAAAAATTAAGCACGGATCGTTGGACCGTGCTAAAAGAAACAAAAGGTGAAATAAATGGAGTTCTAGCTTGGCTAAATTGGAGCGAAGGGTTCGTGGCTTGTTGAAGCTTATCGTCTGGCATTCTTGGTTGGTTTAACCAAGTCCAAGATTTGGTTTGGTCCCCAAGTGATAGCTTTGGCCATTGGTTAAGGTTTTCTAGTTCGATAGTGTGCACACCTATGCACGGTTCCTTAGTTCGGCTAAGTCAAGCAGAGGTAAGACTTATTGAAACTTAATCTGGATTGACTAAGTGCACACTTCAAGAATGAAACAGGTTCCTAGCTTCGGTTGGAATTCTATTTTGGATCAAACATGTCGTTCTACAAATTATTCATGAATCCGATTGGATCTATTACATGGTTATTAGAAAAAAGTGGTCATTTCCTATCGAAACTACAAAGTGTTTTGAAAAAGCAGACATACTATGCTATGTATTACAAAACAATCTGAAATCACGGAAAGGAAAGCGAGGTTTAAGCTACATACCGGTTCAAGATGAGAAGGCGAAGATAGAAATAATATCGGCAAGAACCACGAGCTTTGTAGATGCAGCGTTGAGGAAAAGGAAACTTCGAGAAAGTGTGAGAGAAGATAAATAAGTGTCTTTGATTCAAAAGGTTTTTCGCATAAGGCAAAAGAAAGAGGCGGAATTGTTCAAAAATTTGAATCTGAGGTGGTGTTGGCAATTTGTACCCAACTTGATGAGAGCTGACGTGTCTACGGAATAATGGCGATTCAAATGGTAGTGTGGTGAAGAGCGTTCATGACCGAACGATTCGGTGGCAGCGACATTTAGCTCGGTTGAAAGGCTAGAGTTTTTAGCTCGGTATGGCTAGTAATCCCAATCATGCTACGTAGATGGAATTAAGAGGCAATTGAGAGGGTAATTTATAAGCAAATTGGGCGAGCTAAGGAATTGCCTTCTTGGTAAGTTAGACCCGTGTTGGGCGGGGTAAAGATAATATAGCTCGGTCTTATTGCTAACTAGTGGGGATTAGTTGAGATTCGGACGAGCAAAGCCTCACATATAGTCGCGCCGCGATAACGGCGTCGATTACGCATTGTTAGCCGGTCTTAAGTTGTTAACCCAATTGGGTATGCCAAAGCCCGAGGTACAAGCAATGAAGGGAAGAACCGAGCTAGTTGGAGCTCGGTCATTTACATCGCTTTATCAAGATCGTGTTAGCTCGGTCCTCTTGTCATCTAACCATGATAATACTAGCTCGATGCGTTTGGTCATACCACCAAGCTAGGACCATCTCACTTGGTTTATGTAGTGAGGGGTGTGAAAGGATAAGCATTATCTTTTTCAAGTGTGATTCCTATGAGGACTCTATGGAGGAATAAGAGTCCTACTAGGATTGTGCCTCGCGGAACCTATAAAAGCTCATACTTGACACCTATGGAAGAAGTAACACAACTTTGATTCTCGACTATTCACCCAAAAAAAAAAAACTTTGATTCGAATACAGGCTTTTGTCTATTTCTTTGACTTAAGCATC